>OY757016.1:47194758-47443646 GCA_963580285.1 Lucinisca nassula
GGCATGGTCCGGGGTGACCAGAGGGAGACAAAGTCTGTGTCTTAGAATGAGTCATATCATAAGGAACAATAATATATATGGTTTAGGTGTTCGAATCTGATTAATTTTCAAGATAATTAGGCATTTTGACAGTTTTGCATACAAATTTCTATATAAATGGGAGGGGGGGGGGGGGGAGTCGGGATGGACCCAATGTCTGTATCAGTCAATGCATCTTATCATAAAGAACAATAATATATATGGTTAAGGGGTGGGGGATATGGATAGTTTCTGAGACTTTAATGAAGCAAAGGGGGTGGGGCATGGCCCAGGGGTGACTGTAGGGACCCAAAGTCTGTGTCATGGAATGTGTCATATCATAAGGAACAATAATATATATGGTTTAGGTGTTCGAATCTGATTAATTTTCAAGATAAATAGGCATTTTGACAGTTTTGCATACAAATTTCTATATAAATCGGGGGGGGGGGGGGGGGGGGGGGGGGAGTCGGGATAGACCAGTCAATGCATCTTATCATAAAGAACAATAATATATATGGTTAAGGGGTGGGGATATGGATAGTTTCTGAGATATAAAGACTTTAATGAAGCAAAGGGGGCGGGGCATGGCCCAGGGTGACTGTAGGGACCCAAGTCTGTGTCATGGAGTATGTCATATCATAAGGAACAATAATATATATGGTTTAGGTGTTCGAATCTGATTAATTTTCAATATAATTAGGCATTTTGACAGTTTTGCATACAAATTCCTATATGACAATTTTGACCTGTTACGCAATCTGACCCCTGGGCCCACCAGGGGCATGACCCTGGGTCAACTTGAACATGAACTGATGGGTCTTGGTCTGAGTAGATGTCATACAAATTTCAACTTTGTAATATGGATAGTTTCTGAGATATAAAGACTTAATGAAGCAAAGGGGGCGGGGCATGGCCCAGCGGTGACCATAGGGATCCAAAGTCTGTGTCATGGAATGTGTCATATCATAAGGAACAATAATATATATGGTTTAGGGGTTCGACTAATCCGATTAATTTTCAAGACAGTTAGACATTTTTGCATACAAATTTCTATATAACGGGGAGGGGGGGGGGGATGGACCCAATGTCTGTATCAGTCAATGCATCTTATCATAAGATATAAAGACTTTAATGAAGCAAAGGGGGCGGGGCATGGCCCAGGGTGACTGTAGGGACCCAAAGTCTGTGTCATGGAATGGTCATATCATAAGGAACAATAATATATATGGTTTAGGTGTTCGAATCTGATAAATTTTCAAGATAATTAGACATTTTGACAGTTTTGCATGCAAATTCCTATATGACAATTTTGACCTGTTACGCAATCTGACCCCTAGGCCCACCCAGGGGCACGACTTTGGGTCAACTTGAACATGAACTGATAGGTCTTGGTCTGAGTAGATGTCATACCAAATTTCAACTTTGTAGCACAACAGGTAAAAAAATTATGAGCTCTAATGCGAGTCCGAGGTTTCAGCTCGACATTTCAGCCCGAGGTGGTTATGAACGTGACATACGCAGGAACGCACGTACGCACATACGGACGTAACATCACAGCGAAACGCAATATGCCCCACTCCTGCCAAGGCAGGCGGGGGCATAAAAATTATGAGCTCTAATGCGAGTCCGAGGTTTCAGCTTGACATTTCAGCTCGACATTTCAGCCCACGAACGTGACATACGCACGAACGCACGTACGGACGTAACATCATGGCGAAACGCTATATGCCCCACTCCTGCCAAGGCAGGCGGGGGCATAAAAAATAATGGTTACCCTCGTAAACCCCAGTTTTCTCTCTATAAAGTGGGGTTTAGAGGGGTGTTAATTACACGGACCTGTTAACATGCTGTATGGGAAGGAATTGATTTTGAGCAACCGTGAGTATAATTATACACCTCCGAAATTGACTTTTTGTTTTCACTTTTTTTCATTAACTTTAGTGTTGTAACAGCTTGTTTATGAATGGTTGTATTTCTCGTCACAGACGATGTCATTTATTCGAAATAATTAAGTTACAAGTCTAGAAAATTACTATGTGTCCATCCATTTTAATATAACTATGGGGATCAGTCATGTATTTTCATTCGTTAACCCTTCAAGTGCTCAGGGAAATTCTAGAGCAGATGATGTCAATCATTTTCTACCCTAATTTTTCAGGGAAAAAAGGCTTGACATTTACATATAATGTCAAGCCTTCTGAAAAGGACTCATTCATATAAGCACTACGCTTACAGTTTGTCATTCTAGCTGCACCCTGGATCAACGTGTGCATCATAAGCTGCCTCTGACAGGAACAGTGACCCCAGACCTGGACTGAGACCCTCACTGAAGCCGATCTGGAGCTCTGATTGATTACTATTCATTCCTGTTTCCAGTAACTCATCCAGTAAGGCATATTCAAAGGTCAAAAACAAGAAACCAATGTTCAAATTACAGCAAGTTCTTAAGGTGGCCGAATTTTTAGGATTTTTACGGTATTTATGACAACAATTATTTCCATTTGTGGCATATTGTCATGGATAATTAGTGGTTTAAAAGGTGATAGGGGCTTCAAAAAGAAAATCTTATCATGCCTTTTGACAACAGGCACAATTAATCATAGCGGTTGCCAAGCCTTGCCTAATGATTTCGGCCCATTTTGGAGTGCCTTGATTAGATACCTATATATCATTTTAGAGATAAATCATTAAAATACCGAGGCTATCAAACATGTAAGAAGAAGAAAAGCCTATACAAATATATTTTACCACCGAAAAAACAAAAGTTTCGGATGGAAAATTTTGATATTTTTTCTTATTTCTGCTCAAAACATAGATTATGGGCACTCGTTAGAACCGCCTCGATGAGGCGGTTCTAACAAGTACCCACAATCTATGTTTTTGAGCAGATATAAGAATAATAATGTTTACCCCTGCGAACTCCAGTTGAGAACCATTAGAGATTGGAATGCCCTTCCCGATTTGATTATTTCGACAGCTGAAGGTGCTGATGTTTGTGTAGCTAAATTTACCTCTTTGGTTAGAGCTAGGGACTAACTTCCCACATCACAGGTCCTGGTGTATGAATGTCTTCTGACGTGTCACCAGTAATAATTCTGATTCTGACTCCAGTTGTACTATATAAAAGTGGGGTTCAAGGGGTCAAAATTATATAGGCGTGCTTTTGTGATGATACTGTAAGAGCACAGTGCACTTAAACCCAAATTAGCAACACCCATTATCTGACTTTGATTTGTTTGTTTGTTTGTATTGGAGTTTAACAACCCAGTCAACACTATTTTAAGTCATTTTTTTTTGCCGATCAGTTTACCTATCCCAAGCTTATATGTAAGGGGTTAACCAGTACAGTGCACATTCTTTCACAAGAAATTGACAAGTGCCTTTCTTGAATCAGTGGAAGGGAGAGAATGACCGTAGAAAAGATTTCATGATCAGTCTCCACCAGGGTTCTCAATAGGATTTTGAAAATTGGAATAAAAATGCTGTCCTCCAGAAAAAGTTGGGAGTTTTACCATACTTTTCTATAGAGACTTTCCAAAAAAGTTGGAGTAAATTACTCAAAAGGGGTTAACGAGAACTCTGTCAGCGAATCTGACTTTGAACCTGTCAGATTACTTGATGTTATTCCTGAAAATTCACAAACTGAATGTCAAAGTTTTAACAGTGTAGATCCTGATCAGATGAAGCCATCTAATCTGGATCTACACTGTCTTCAAAGGAAGGGGCTGTCGTGAACATCGGGATAAGAGTTAATTTTAATCCTTCCCATGCTGAAAACAACAACCCCTACCTTTGCAAACAGTGAAGATCTAGAGTAGTTGGCTTCTGAAGAAACCTACTGTATTTTCACACTGTTTGTGAATTGAATGGATACATTATATTAAGTAATTTGACTGGCTGATATTTAAGGAATGGGCATGGCTAATTTATTTATTCAACAGGGTATGGGTTGATCAAGAAAATATGCCCTATAAAGTCCTTCCATTCAACAGGCCTCTGCCCATCAGGGCTTGGAGAAATTGACTGGGCTCACACCCAAACACAGCACACTGGCAAAGATTGCGGCATGTATCAACACCTCAGAAAGTAGCATCTGATCAAGGTCTTTACTATTGTTGTTTAGCTGTTTTCTAAATGATTATACTCAAATTTTCTTAACCCTTTTTGTACCAAATGGAATCTTCCTCCTTATATAGAGCAGGAGTTCATTCCAAAATTTAGGGGTGTCCGGTTGTGTTTTCATCAAAATTTATTTGGAAAATGACTGAACTTTTAGCAAACAGTGGGGGCCCTGATCAGACACCACATTCTGCGGCCTCTGATCTGGGCTTGCACTGTTTGCCAAATACCAGTTTTTGGGCTTCTGGTACTAAATGGGTTAATGGACATCTGCCGGTTGTAATTGGGGTGTTCCAATTTTCGTGGCATTTTGTGGACAGTATGAAACCGCGAAAAAAGTTTTGTCATATATTTTTCCATTTATTATACCCGTTTTCAAAAAACAAAACAAAACGGGTATCTTAGTTTCGCCACAGGTGTATGTGCGTCTGTTAGTCTGTCTTTCCGTCTGTCACAAACCTTGTGAATGCAACTTCTTTTTATTTCTTGGCCTATGCCATGGCCACCAAACTAGGTACACATATTGCTTAGGAACTGCAGTCTGCAGATGTGCATAAGGGTATCCAAGTTTTGACCTGAACCCCTGGGGTCATGGGGTGAGGTTAAAGGTCAAATTTTCAAGAAAATACTTGTGAATGCAACTACTTTTTTATTTCTTGCCCTTTGGTCACCAAGCTTGGTACACATATTGCTTAGGAACTGCAGATGAGCATAAGGATATAAAAATTTTGATCTGAACCCCTTGGGTAATGGAGTGAGGTCAAAGGTCGAATTTTGAAGAAAATGCTTGTGAATGCAACTAATTCTTTATTTCTTCATATATGGCTGCAAAACTTGCTACACATATTGCTTAGGAACTCCAGATGTGCTTGAGGGTATCCAAATTTTGATCTGACCCCCTGAAGTCACTGGGTGACGTCAGACAAATTTTCAAGAAAATGCTTCTGAATGCAACCGCTTATATATTTCCTGGCCTTTGATGACCAAACATGGTATACATATTGCTTAGGGACTGGAGATTTGCAAGAAGGTATCCAAATTTTGATATGACCCCCTGGGGTCACTGGGTTATGTCAAAGTTCAAATTTAGAAAAAAAATGCGGGTATTTGCAGTGGTGCACCATCGACTTGCTCTACATTACGATACCACATCCGTGAGACATAGTGCATTTTTTCGTATCTTCAAAACGGCTACTTTTCTAATGAAAATCCGTGATATATTTCTTGTTCACACTGCAAACATAGGTTGTTGGTGTTAGAACCGCCTCATTGAGGCGGTTCTAACGAGTACCAACAACCTATGCCTTGGAGCAAAAATAAGAAAACTAATGTATACCCCCTTAAACCCCAGTTTTCTCTATATAAAGAGGGGTTTAGGGGTCTTCATTTCATGGTCTTGTTCACATGACGGTTTGCCTTACTTCCAACAAAGTTTAAGACTTATCCTTGCCGAACAAGCCAATCCCTACCTTTGAAAAGTGTAGATCCAGATCAGATAGCTTCTGAAGAAGAAATCAGGATCTACAATGTTTACTGTGGGGTTTGTGAATTAATTGTATTTTTGTTTGTTTGTCTGATTTGAGGTTTAACGTCCCCGTCAACACTGTAAAGGTCATTTTGGAGACGTTGCTTCCAATTTTGTGGGTTTTTTACCCGACATAGAGAAGAAATGACATCTCAAGCCCTGTCGCCGGGGTTTATTAGCATGGATGGTCCTCTAAGCTGTTTACCAGTACTAGTGTCCGGGCCGGAATCAGCTCTGTGTGGAAGCATCATGCTGCCCATATATTTCTTCAAGCCCCAATGGGCGGGGGCGAATGTGAATTAATTGTATACATTATATCAAGTACATGTAATTAGACTGGTGGATAGTAAGAAATGGGTGCTTCTAAATTAATCTACTCAGCATGATAAGGGTTAACATTGAAAGGCACATGTTTTAAACCCTCAACATGCTGAATATTCCACGTTTGCTAGGCTCCACACACATTTTCTGCAGCGTTGTATAATTTCAGTTTTCACAAATAGATACTGAAGCTTAATAGGGGTATGACTGTTGTACTTTTCACACAATCAGTGATATACTTGCATTCTGTACGGCCCCGCCCCTCAGGGCTTGAAGAAATATATGGGCTGCATGATGCTTCCACGCAGAGCTGAATCCGACCCACACACGAGTACTGGTAAACCACTTCGAGGATCTAAGCCTGCCCAGGCAAAGCAGTGTGAGTGTCGGACCGTCCATGCTTATAAACCCTATTGGTTGCATTGGGCGGCAGGGCTTGAGATGTCATTTCATCTCAATGTCGGGTAAAAGTCCCACAAAATTGGAAGCAATGTCACCAAAATGGCCTTTAAAGTGCTGATGGGGACGTTAAACCTCAAATCAAACAAACAAACAAAACATTCTGTAATGTAATCAGAACTGTACATTTTTCAGTTACAGCTGTATTCTCTTTTTCAAAATATTGATTCAGGACACCGTAAAAATCATAAAATGCGGACACCCTGATGACTTGCTGTAATTCTCCAAAAATGTTTAGCAAATTTGTTTCATGCTCCAGCAAGGTGTTTAAAAGGTGCAGCTAGAATGGCAAACAGTGTAGATCCTGATCAGACTGCTCCTTCAGGAGCAGTCTGATCCGGGTCTTCACTGTTTGCTGTGGCCTATCTGTCCCAATACTTTGGATCATTACGGTACAAGCAGTTTTAATTTTTCTGGTGCATATAATACCAACAAAAACTGCTGCACAAACGGTATTACACGAAATGTTCTATTCAGTACAAAATGTGATAAGGCAGTGACTGTCTTGAGAACCCTGCAGAAACTAAAAGTTCTAAACAAAAGAGCACATGCTATTTGACAACATACCGTACATGTAAAACATAAAATACAAAGTGAATACACATAACACTGCAACAAGATCATTTTATGCTCACTGCATGTGACATAACCAAATTGTTGATGCAATGTTACATGCTTGCATAAGAGCATAGTCGACGGCCCCCGCCCATAGGGGCTTGAAGAAATATATGGGCTGCATGATGCTTCCACGCAGAGCTGAATCCGGCCCGTACACTAGTACTGGTAAACCGCTTAGAGGATCTAAGCCTGTCCAGGAACCGCGGTGAGAGGCGGACCGTCCATGCTAATAAACCCTATTGGTTTCATTGGGCGACAGGGCTTGAGATGTCATTTCATCTGAGTGTCGGGTAAAAGTTCCACAAAATTGGAAGCAATGTCTCCAAAATGACCTTTACAGTGTTGACGGGGACGTTAAACCTCAAATCAAACAAACAAACAAACAATGAGCATAGTTGAAATCAAAATCAGAGAAACAAAAATGCTACATACCCCTGGAACATGTAAATTTCTACAACTCAACCTGATTCTCCAAAAAAAATTGTAAATGGATTCCTGCTACCGTATTTACCTTAAGTATTCGGACACCTCAACTCCTGACCATAGTTGTCCTAAAATTTGCACAAGTACAAAGTACGATGTTGTGTCTAAGAATAGCGGATTGAGAGCCTGATGAGACGCCGCATTTTGCAGTGTCTCATCTGGGTCTGTACTGTTTGCACAGGCCTGTCAGTCCGAATACATATTGTAAAATACGATATATACCGTATATATGGAAATTTTGGCGTCTTCCAATTTTCTTGATGCATGTATTTTGCGGTCACTATAAATTGCCAAAATATCAATTGGAACATATGGACAGCTTGGCAGTGTGTTTTGTTTGATTTCAGGTTTAATGTCCACGTCAACACTGTATAGGTCATTTTAGAGACATTGCGACTTTTACCCGACATAGAGATGAAATGACATCAGAAGCCCTGTCGTCCAATGAAACCAAGTGTTTACATGCATGGACGGTCCAACTCACACCGCTTTGCCTGGGCATGCTTAGATCCTCTGAGCGGTTTACCAGTATTCGTGTGCGGACGTGGAAGCATCATGCAGCCCATCTATTTCTTCAAGCCCCGATAGGTGGGTGGTAGACAGCTTGGCAGTTAAAAAGCTTAAAAATTACTTCTGCTAGTTCTAAAAAAAACTTCCAATACCAATCCAAATTATTTGCATAGTTAACCCTTGTCCTGCTAATCCCGGATATGCCTTATCTTTGAAACAATGTAGATCCAGATCAGATGGCTTCTGACGAAGCCATCTGATCAGGATCTACATTGTTTGCAATTCAGATTGTGAATTTGTTGTAATAATTTGCATCAAGTAATCTGATTGGTTGATAATCGGTAGTGGGTGTGGCATATATGAATATTCAGCAGGACAAGGGTTAAGATGCAAGATCACATGTGGTACAAACCAAAATAGGGAATGGCACACTTCCAAAAAGGCAGGACTCAGGGGAAAAGGGTCAAAGCACTGACAACAAAGGGCCTGAACCTGGCAAAAAGACATGATGCTACACCAAACAAATTATGCGCTGCAGGAAACACTATTTAATCAGCAGTCACAAAGGTAACCCGCTCTTTGTTGTAAATCTACTTACAGTTAACTAGGTAAACTAGAGCCGTCAGTGAAACTGACTAGGGCCCCGGCAGCGCTATCAGAAATTTGTGGATGGACGGACAGACAGACAGACAGACAGACGGACGGACAGAGTGATTACTATAGGGCACCCACACTTTCAGTGCGGGGCCCTAATAACAAAGTTATTGGACACAGGAAAGACCCTTTTTTGACCTTTAACCTCTAAGTATGACCTTGACCTTTGAGGTACGGACCTGAGTCTTGCACGCAACACTCCATCACATTATGGTTAACATTTCTGCCAAGTAATATTTAAATCCATCCAGGAATAAGAAAGTTATGGAGGATAAAAAAATTTGTGGACGGACAGACGGACGGACAGACAGACAGACAGAGTGATTACTATAGGGCACCCACACACCTCTGGTGATTACTATAGGGCACCCACACTCGCGTGTCCTGGGTCTTGCGCGTGACACACTGTCACATTATGGTTAATATTTCTGCTAAGTGATATTTAAATCCATCCAGGTATAAGAAAGTTATAGATTGGACACAATAAAAAAGACGCTTTTTTGACCTTTTATCTCTAAGTATGACCTTGACCTTTGAGGTACGGCTGTGGGTCTTGCGTGTGACACTTCGTCACATTATGGTTAACATTTCTGCCTAGAAATATTTAAATCCATCCAGGAATAATAACAAAGTTATTAATTGGACACAGGAAAGACCCTTTTTTGACCTTTAACCTCTCAGTATGACCTTGACCTTTGAGGTACGGCTGTGGGTCTTGCGTGTGACACTTCGTCACATTATGGTTAACATTTGTGCCAAGTAATATTTAAATCCATCCAGGAATAATAACAAAGTTATTTGACACAGGAAAGACCCTTTTTTGACCTTTAACCTCTAAGTATGACCTTGACCTTTGAGGTACGGACCTGAGTCTTACGCGCAACACTCCATCACATTATGGTTAACATTTCTGCCAAGTAATATTTAAATCCATCCAGGAATAAGAAAGTTATGGAGGATAAAAAAATTTGTGGACGGACAGACAGACAGACAGACAGAGTGATTACCGGTACTATAGGGCACCCACACTTTCAATGCGGGGCCCTAATCATGGTCTGTCAGCAAAAAAAAAAAATACCACAGGAATTATGGTCTCCTCAGGAGACCTGTGCCGTTGGGGGAAGATCAGAAACAGAGGCTCAAAATCTGGACAGCCCGACAAGATCGGGAGATATCATTGTATGGAACAAGAATATGACTGTTGTACATAGCACAGATCGGTCATAACTAAACTTGCATTCTGTAATACAACTTGATAGATTTTGTAAAGTAACCAGGTGCTAAAAGCTCATCATAAGGGTCTACCCCCATTTTGTAATCTCGTAATCATACATCTATCAGATAATTTAGAGCTTTTCAAAATTCCGGTGTCATATACAAGCAGTCTTTATTTCTGGGCATAGAAGATACTGTACTGTGAAAAGTATAAATTACAAAAATAAATATGCATGTTTCTTTGCACAATTACCGTAAAAATTCTATTTAATGCCCATGCTCTAATAAACGCCCATCCCCCGACTTGGACCAAAAATTGCCAATTTCCCCAAAACATGAGCCTCTAATAAACGCCCATTATAGAATACTGAAAAATGAAAATGTGGTTCGAGAAATTCTCGATATGGCCATTTTTCTAAACCCAAACTTCTAATTGATCCCTGCCTGCATGTATGAGTAGATGACACACACAAATACCCAGAGAAGTGTCAAACCGTTTATTGTCCCAACTATAATCCAATAATCTCCCGCATTCTTGGTTGTAAAAACATGTATATGAGGTCTGCCTGTCGCGAGAGAAAGACATTAAAATTACAGCTGTATTGTGACTGGGGGGTAGCGAACAGGTACACAGTGCTTATCAAGAAACGACTTTTTGATTTATCCGCGATTTACTCCAAAAATCAATAGAGTACACCGAAAGTTTCACCACTGGATGGGTAATTTCAGATGTTTCAACAGTAAACACTGAAATCAATCCATTTCGGCATAATTAACATGGACGACAACACACTTATTAGTTTACGCTAATCTGCAAACTTTTTGTCAGCCAGTGATTAGAAAAGCGATAATTGTAATTGATGCATGTTTACATAGCAGTATATAATTATCAAAGGGTAAGCTGCCCACATTAGATAATAATCCCTGAAGCAATGCATGGACAGTCAACATGAGTCTTACAGCCACTTCAAAAGGTTTGAAAAAAACAACGTTGTAGATGACTTTTTAGCGGATACTTATTTTGTCAATAGCAGAAATCAAAGGAAAGCAGGTTCCCAAATGCACTCAAGTTCTGTCCCAGATGCATATGAAACTCGATAAGCATGGTATCCTATTTTGAACAAGCCTAAATTCGTGGAAGAAAAGGCATAAAACTTTTATGCTGTGCTGTCAAATTCTTCTACAGGTTTGCCCGAAGAGCAAGAACGAATCGTAAGGTCAGTAGTCTTTCACAGAGTTAGTATCACTAGCACATAGTTCCTTTGTATATTTCAAGATTGCCGCCATTTGCGACAAAGTGCAGTCTTGGGATGCTTCAGCCTCTAACAAACGCCCACCCCACTTCCATGAAAGATAATTATTCTTATAAATGCCCGGGGGTTTAATAGAATTTATACGGTGTGACCATAAAAATTTAAAACCCATGAGAATTTGAGTATAAAAGGTATAATGTGCAAGGATGTGTAAAGAGAAACACAACAGAAACTAAAAGTTCTAAACAAACAAAAAAAGCATATATTGTAGATAGAATACATGTAAAACATAAAATACTAAGTGAATGAAACATAATTATCACACTGCAACAACATCATTTTATGCTCACTCCCTGTGATGTTACAATCCGAACTTTGATGCAATGTTGCGTGCTTACACACTGCGGAAGAGGTTAGAGAGTTAGTTGAAATTAAAAACCAGAGAATCAAAACACTAAAGATTACCATAAGAGAATGCTTGAATTTCACCTTAGTTATCAGAGTGATTTTCTTAATTTGTTTTTTTTTTTTTTTTGTTTCACAGCCCAGTCAACACAAAATCAGATCATGTTGAGTAGGGCTGGCTAATCAGAGCTGAAAAGATAATCAATTATCATTCCTATCATTGTGATCGATAATCTATTAGTAATTACTGAAGATTTGGTCATAATTTTACCTGCCTGGCTTTCTATCTGAGCATGACTCCTACCATATGCTGTACTTTGCCATATTTGAACAGACAGACCTGAGCAAACAGTGTAGACCCAGATGAGATGGCGCAGAATGCGGCGTCTCATCTGAGCCTGCACGGTTTGCCACTCATAAAGGTATTTTAGGCACAACTTTGGGTACTAAAGTGCACTTATCAAATAATGGATTGCAAGCAAATCAGTAATGATATTCATTTTTGTGGAATTTATCGAATGAATAATCAATTATCCGATTAATTGTGCCAGCCTTAATGTTGAGCCAGTCAATCATGAAAACATACCTATACTGACCGGAAATAGAAACTATACACTTTTAAATAGTCTCGCCTGACAAAATAAGTGGATAATTCAGATAAAAATTACTGATTAAGGACTTTACTAACTATCGGCATGAATCCTGTAACAATTTAAAGAAAATCTGATGTTCAAAATAAAAGTTTTTGGGAAAAATGTAAAAAAGTGCATTTTTCACAAAATCTGTTTGTAATCGAATTTTGACTTCAACATTTTTTGCGTATAGGTAACAAATAAAAAGCAAGGAATAAAAAAGATAACATAACATCTAAAAATTATCGAGAAACAAACATTGTATTGAAATCTCAAAAACTGCTTTTTTCAGCGAAATTTTCAAAATAATGTTTCAAGCCAAAAATCGACCCGAAAGTGCCTTCAATCGTTTTAGCATTCTCAGCTGTGTCTCAAATATTGATAAAAACAAAAACCGCAATCAGAAATGCCATACTTTTCGCTCACTTCCGGTGGTTTGGTCCAATATTTAAACGTCGATAACATTTCAACCATTGTGAAAATTTTCATTTTGTAAACAATATTCCAAACGTTTGATGATGCGTAATAACTGGTAAAAATGGGAATCACATTCGCGACACAAAAAGTTTGACTCAATGGAAACTTGAACAGCATAATTTTGACCCTTGCTTTGAGCCTGTGGCTCTACCCGTTAAATCATAGCTATCATTAAACATTTTATTCGATAAATCAGACATGCCACTGATGATAATTTATATAATTAGAATTCAAATTTCATTAAAATGTTTCGCCTGTGACAACTTAAAAATGAGTGTATAGTTTCTATTTCCGGTGAGTATATATAATTTTGACCCCCTCCAACCCCACTTTTATATGGTAAAACTGGGGTTTACAGGTGTATATTTCTCCTCAAAACATAGATTGTGGGTACTTGTTAGAATTGCCTCGGTAAGGTGGCCGAGGCGGTTCTATGGAGCTCCCACAATCTATGTTTTGAGCACAAATATGAAAAATATCAGAGATTTTTAGTTGAAAATTTTCATTTTTTTTTGGTGGTAAAATTGTCAATATACTAATATATTAATGTGCAGTTAACGCTTAAAATGTCACAGAATATTACAGAGCAGACAGCAATTTTATTTTCTAAATGATTTGTCAGAGAAAGAAGGCTTGACATTTCATGTGAATTGTCTTGTAGATGATTCAAATTAAATGTCAAGCCTTATTTGCTCATTAAAGGTATCGTGATTGTCAGATTAAGGGTAAGTGTAGCTACTCTAAATCTGGGCAGGCTTAGATCATCCAAGCTGGGAACCAGAATAGCAGACTTTTTTGTAGGTTTAACTGCCCTTCTCGAATCAAAGTTGTTTACTTTTTGAGATGCTAAAAATGTAGAAAAGATTTAGCAATGTTTAAACTAAGGTGAAACACAAGCAAGATGTAACAAAATTAAATTAATGTCAGATTTTAGTGGGGAAGAAGATTCCAATAGCATATATATATTTATTATACCTCACGCGATTTTACCATACAAAACGCTCATAGACCAGAGGGTGATAATTTTTACTATCCCATGCGATATTAAACTATCACATGCGCAAAAATGATGCGCGTACGGTTCAATTTTTCAGGGTGATAATATCACATGCGCAAAAATGATGCGCGTACGGTTCAATTCATCAGGGTGATAATAAGTTCGGTATAATAAAATAAATATCACATTTCTGAGAGGGTGATAGTAAGAATGTTCACCCTTCGGAAATGATTATCGACCTCGGCTTCGCCTCGGTCGATAATCATTTCCTCAGGGTGAACATTCTTACTATCACCCTCTCAGAAATGTGATATTTATATAATATTTAGCCCTCGGAAAATGAGCCAGGTGACGACAAAACCAGTACAGTACCAGTGCAACCAGCATAGATGCAGACCAGCCAGAATGTTTACTTACACAGTTAAGCCCCTTTATTATGCCGACATTTTATACAACGCTAAAGCTTGTTACAATGACATTTTAAATGTAACAATTCCTCAGCTCAAGATGGGAGGGATATTTGCAACTCCAAAATAACAAATGTTGTGGATATTTGTTAGAATCGCCTCGCAGAGGCAATTCTAACAAATGTCCACAACATTTGTTTCTTAGAGTAATTGAGGGGAAAATACCTTTCATTACCTATTTCACTACTCCTTATTAATACAGCCCCCGCCCATCGGGGGCTGGAAGATATAGATGGGCTGCATGATGTTTCCACGCAGAGATGTAACCGACCTGCACACGAGTACTGGTAAACCGCTTAGAGGATCTAAAGCCTGCCCAAGCAAAGCCGTGCGAGTTGGACCCGTCCATGCTAATAAACCCTATTGGTTTCATTGGGCAACAGGGCTTGAGAAGTCATTTCATCTCAATGTCGGGTAAAAGTCCCATAATATTGGAAGCAACGTCTCCAAAATGACCTTTACAAAAACTCCTTACTAAGATTCTTTATAGCAACTTTTGTTTGTTTGTTTGATTTGAGGTTTAACCTCCCCGTCAACACTGTAAAGGTCATTTTGGAGATGTTGCTTCCAATTTTGTGGGACTTTTACCCGACATTGAGACGAAATGACATCTCAGCCCTGTCGCCCAATGAAACCAATAGGGTTTATTAGCATGGGCGGTCCGCCTTGCACAGCGGTTCCTGGACAGGCTTAGATCCACTAAGTGGTTTACCTGTACTAGTGTGCGGGCCAAATTCAGCTCTGCGTGGAAGCATCATGCAGCCCATATATTTCTTCAAGCCCCTATGGGTGGGGGCCGGATGTCACCTAGGTAACCATGGCTAGGTAGTTGAGGCCTTGTGGAGATAACCATTTATTTTCTGTGTTGTATGCGTTAACACTGTAAAGGTCATTTTGGAGATGTTGCTTCCAATTTTGTGGGACCTTTACCCGACATTGAGATGAAATGACATCTCAAGCCCTGTTGCCCAATGAAACCAAGAGGGTTTATTAGCATGGACGGTCTGCCTTGCACCGCGGTTCCTGGACAGGCATAGATCCTCTAAGTGGTTTACCAGTACTAGTGTGCGGGCCGGATTCAGCTCTGCATGGAAGCATCATGCAGCCCATATATTTCTTCAAGCCTCTATGGGCGGGGGCCGCCTTTATAGCGGTAAATGCTTTATACTGCATTTACCCTGTGTTTGTTTGTTTGTTTGATTTAAGGTTTAATGTCCCAGCGAACAATATTTAGGTCATTTTGGAGATGTGGCTTCTAATATTGTTGGACTGTTACCCGACATCTAGATGACATGACATCTCAATCTTTACCGCCCAATGAAACCAATCAGGCTTATAGGCCAACTCCCACCACTTTGCCTGGGCAGGCTTAGACCTTCTAAGTGGTTTACCAGTACTCGTGTGCGGTTGGTTTCAGCTCTGGGTGGAAGCATCATGCTGCAGCTCAATCCATTTCTCCAAGCCCCGATGGGTGGGGGCATATTGACCCTGTGCATTTGGACAGATAGGCCTGACCAAATAGTGTAAACCCAGATGAGATGCTGCCAAATGCGGCTTCTCATCGGGATCTACACTGTTTGCCACTCATCCAGCTATTTTTAGACACAATATAGAGTAGTAAATTTTCTTTGTTCAAAATTTAGAATAATTATTGCAAGATGCTGAGGTGTCCGAACACTTAGGATAAATATGGTTACGGTAACATGATGGAAAAAAATACTGTCGTTATAAGGAGGGTCCTATAATGAAGAGTTACCCCCAAGGATAATTTAGGGATAATTTTCCTTTTCTTTTGTCAGAAACTTGTTAGAATCTAGAATTGCCCCAATGATGCGATTCTAACAAGTACCCACAACATTTTTTTTTTTTTTTTTTTTTGATTTTGGCTTTACGGCCCTTTCAAGATTATTTCACTCATATCAAGCGATCGTTAATCAGAGGTGGGCGAAAACCGGAGTACCCGGAGAAAAACCACCTGACCTTCTGTTGCAGAACTTGGCGTCTCACATGTGACCCGAGCGAGGCTCTATCCACAGCGGTGAGAGACCTAATGAATAAGAGACAGCGCTCTTATCCACTAGGCCACGGAGGCAGTACCCACAACATATGTTTTAATGGAAAGGTAAGAAAAAGTACCATTTGTCCCCCTCATCAGGTGCTATGACTGGCTTGGCTTTAGATAGCCCGGAGGCTTATAAGGCTCATGTGATCTGTGAAGACTCTGATCAGACTGCACAAATGTGCAGGCAAATCTGGAGTCTTTGTCTTTTATACACAAGTGTAACTGTCGATTTTGTCGCACGCTAGCTCAGGAATATTTACTTACTTGCTATGCAAATTTATACAATCAAAATTTTATCTGAAACAAATAATATTTACAGTCTGAAAATATACTGTCCATAATTAACTAAGTATCACAAATTTATTCCACCAATAATGTAATGCAATTTTGCAATGGAAAAGGGCATCAGGAGATTTGCATATGTACAACCTTTGCGAAATTGGTTACTATTACTTTTAACCCATTTTGTACCAGAAACCCCAAAAGGGGTACCATGGCAAACAGTGCAGGCCCAGATCAGATGCCGCAGAATGCGGCATCTGATCAGGGCCTTCACTGTTTGCAAGAAGTTCAGCCATTTTCCAAATAAATTTTGAGGAAAACACATCCTGACACCCCTTAATTTTGAAATAGATTCCTGGTGTATAATATGGAGGAAGATTCCATTCAGTACAAAAAGAGTGAAGGGCTGGATTTAACCCTTGTCCTGCTGAGCCAGGATATGTCTTATCTTTCAAACAATGTAGATCCAGATCAGATGGCTTTTGAAGATGCCATCTGATCAGGATCTTCATTGTTTGTCATTCAATTTGTGGATGTGTAGCAATAATTTGCATCAAGTAATCTGATTGGCTGATGAGTAGTGGGTGTGGCATATTTGAATATTCAGCAGGACAAGGGTTTATGAAACAGAGACAGTCTACATTGTATTTCTTGTATGGTCTATTTTGAATGTACAAATTTGTTGAGTACATGACTATACATGTACATGTAATGTACAAGGCTAGAAAAAGATTAATAAAAGAAAAGTTAATGCATGTTAAACACACAATATCAAACAGTTGTTCAGTAAATTCTCCCTTGAAAATGTTGAGAAGTATACAAAACGCTGAAATACATGTACATGTAATGTACAATGCTAGAAGAATTAATAAAAGAAAAGTTAATGCATGTTAAACACACAATATCAAGCAGTTGTTCAGTTAATTCTGCTTTGAAAATGTTGAGAAGTATACAAAAAGCTGAAATACATGTACATGTAATGTACAATGCTAGAAGAGTTAATAAAAGAAAAGTTATATATAATGCATGTTAAACACACAATATCAAGCAGTTGTTCAGTAAATTCTGCTGTGAAAATGTTGAGAACTTTTCGAAAAGCTGAAATACATGTACATGTAATGTAGAATGCAAAGAAAAAGATAAATAAAAGAAACCTAAATGCTGTCAAGCCTTTGTTCAGTAAATTCTGCTTTGAAAATGGTGAGAACTGTACCAAAAGCATGTACATGTTATAGAATGCAAGAAAAGTTAATGCATGTTAACACTCAATATCAAGCAGTTCATCACCTTAGCGCAAAAAGTCAATAAGTGCAATACAAAATGTTGTTCAGTAAATTCTGCCTTCACAATGTTGAGAAGTATAACGACTTTTGCAGATAATTTTTTGAAATACATTTTTTTTTCTATTTCGAGTCAATCCTTAACCCATTTTGTAACAGAAACTCCAAAATGGGTACTCTGGCAAACAGTGCCGGCCCAGATCAGATGCCGCAGAATGCAGTGTCTGATCAGGGCCTACATTGTTTGCAAACAGTTACGCCATTCCTAGAATAAGAAAACACAACCTGAAATCCCTAAATTTCGAAATGGACTCCTTCTATATATAAGCAGGAAGATTCCATTTGGTAGAAAAAGGGTTAATCAAAAGTGATCAAAAACAGATCTACATGTACCTAGAGACAAACCACCTGACCCATTATCCAAAAATTGGCGTCTCAGGTGTGACTGAAGCAAGGCTCGAACCAGTGTTGAGAGACCTAATGATTAAGAGCCAGCACTCTTACCCGCTAGGGGCCATGGAGGCCCACTGCTTGGTGCTTAACCCTTGACCTGCCGAGCCCGAATATTCCTTACCTTTCAAACAATGTAGATCCAGATCAGATGGATTCTGAAGAATCCATCTGATCAGGATCTTCATTGTTTGTCATTCAGCTCATGAATTTGTTGCAATAACTTGCCTCAAGTAATCTGATTGGTTGATAATCAGTAGGGGGTGTGGCATATATAAATATTTAGCAGGTCAAGGGTTAAAATGACAAATCATGTCTGATGATTAACAATACAGTCTAACCTGTATTAAGCAAGCACCTATGGGATAATCAAAAAGTGCTTGCTTAAGACAGGTGAATGCTTGTGACAGGTGAATTTTAATACATATTCCTTTTTGAGGAAATGAAAGTCTGCTTGCATAAGACAGGTTGCTTGCTTAATAGAGGTGACCACTAAGACAGGTTTTACTGTAATTAAATCAATAGCTGAAACATTTTAACTACAAGCTTACACTCCCTTCCAACTGCACCCTTTTTAATTAACAAGCCTCAAAAGCATGTTGATTGCACAACAGTTTTTAGTTGTAAAGCTAGCCTGTAACCTTTACCACTTTCTGGGCTTATTTCGCAGATGACGTATTGCTGATATTTTTCTTACTTTTCCCAGAAAACAGGATTTCACATCTCATGCTTATTGACAATTTGCATGAAATATCAAATCCTTTCTCTAAACAAGAGGGCCATGATGGCCCTGGATCGCTCACCTGATCCATAGTGTAACAAGTGGGCCCCAGGGAGGGCCATTATTGGCGGAAGGGCTTTAATGTGCATAATGTTGAGGGAGGTCTTAAAGGTGAAGCTTCATACCAAACAAAAACAAAGGCTATAATTTGAACAATCTTGGCAAAGGTCCACTAGATGACGCTACACACCAAATATCAAAGACCTGGGCCTTGCTGTTTCAGAAAAGAAGATTTTTATAAAGATATTCCCTACATAAGCCTATGCACCAGGCTATATAAGTCTCTGCAAAACCAAAGGGCCCTGGGTGGGGGGCATTTGTGGCCCCAGGGCTATAATTTTGACAAACTTGGTAGAGGTCCACTAGATGAAGCTCCATACCAAATATCAAAGACCTGGGCCTTGCAGTTTCAGAGAAGAAGATTTTTAAAAATTTCCCTTTATAAGTCTATGTAAAACCAATCGGTCTCTGGGCGGCGACATTTTTGGCCCAAGGGCTATAATTTCAACAATCTTGGTAGAGGTCCACTAGATGACGCTTCATACCAAATATCAAAGACCTGGGCCTTCTGGTTTCAGACGAGAAGATTTTTAAAGGTTTTCCCTATAAAAGCCTATGTAAAACCAGTGGGCCCTGGCGCGGGGGCATTTTTTGGCCCAAGGGCTATAATTTGAACAATCTTGGTAACGGTCCACTTGACGAAGCTACTTACCAAATATCAAAGACCTGGGCCTTCTGGTTTCAGACAAGAAGATTTTTAAAGGTTTTCCCAATATAAGCCTATGTAAAACCAGTGGGCCCCGGGGCGGGGCCGGTTTTGGCCCCAGGGCTATAATTTGAACAATCTTGGTAGAGGTCCACTAGATGAAGCTTCATACCAAATATCAAAGACCTTGGTCTTCTGGTTTCAGACAAGAAGATTTTTAAAGGTTTTCCATATAAGCCTATGTAAAACCAGTGGGCCCCGGGGTGGGGCTGTTTTTGGCACCAGGGCTATAATTTGAACAATCTTGGTAGCGATCCACTAGACAAAGCTACATACCAAATATCAAAGACCTGGGCCTTCTGGTTTCAGACAAGAAGATTTTTAAAGGTTTTCCCTATATAAGCCTATGTAAAACCAGTGGGCCCCGGGGCAGGCCGTTTTTGGCTCCAGGGCTAATAATCCATCCGCTGGTTAAGCAGGAGAAGCTCTGGTGGCCATTTTGTTCGCCCTAGCTGAACAGTATGAGCAATTTTGGTAGAGGGACACCAAACGAACATTCCTGTGAAATAATTTCAAAATTCATCCACTGGTTAAGGAGAAGAAATCGTTTAAAAGTTTTTCTATTTTTGCTCTGGCAGCCATTTTGTTCACCCAAGGGGAAGGGTATGAGCATTTTTTGATGAGATTCACCAAAGGAACATTCCTGTGAAATAATTTCAAAATCCATCCACTGGTTAAGGAGAAGAAGTCGTTTAAAGGTTTTTCTATTTTTAGCTCTGGTGGCCATTTTGTTCACCCGAGCGGAATGGTTTGAGCAATTCTGGTAGAGGGTCACACAAGGAACACTCCTTTGAAATAATTTCAAAATCCATCCACTGGTTAAGGAGAAAAAGCCGTTTAAACGTTATTCTATTTTTAGCTCTGGTGGCCATCTTGTTCACCCGAGCGGAACGGTTTGAGCAATTTTGGTAGAGGGTCACCCAAGGAACCTTCCTGTGAAGTAATTTCAAAATCCATCCACTAGTTAAGGAGTAGAAGTCGTTTAAAGGTTTTTCTATTTTGTAGCTCTGGCGGCCATCTTGTTCACTGGAGGGAAATGGTTAGAGCAATTTTGGCAGAGGGTCACCCAAGGAACATTCCTGTGAAGTAATTTCGAAATCCATCCACTGGTTAAGGAGAAGAAGTCCTTTAAAGGTTTTTCTATTTTTAGCTCTGGCGGCCATTTTGTTCACCCGAGCGGAACAGTTTGAGCAATTTTGGTAGAGGGTCACCCAAGGAACATTCCTGTGAATTAATTTCGAAATCCATCCACTGATTAAGGAGAAGAAGTCCTTTAAAGGTTTTTCTATTTTTAGCTCTGGCGGCCATTTTGTTCACCCGAGCGGAACGGTTTGAGCAATTTTAGTAGAGGGGCTCCCAAGGAACATTCCTGTTCAATAATTTCAAAATCCATCCACTGGTTAAGGAGAAGAAGTCGTTTAAAGGTTTTTCTATTTTTAGCTCTGGCGGCCATTTGGTTCACCCGAGTGGAACGATTTGAGCAATTCTGGTAGAGGGTCACACAAGGAACATTCCTTTGAAATAATTTCAAAATCCATCCACTGGTTAAGGAGAAAAAGCCGTTTAAACGTTATTCTATTTTTAGCTCTGGCGGCCATCTTGTTCACCCGAGCGGAACGGTTTGAGCAATTTTGGTAGAGGGTCACCCAAGGAACCTTCCTGTGAAGTAATTTCAAAATCCATCCACTAGTTAAGGAGTAGAAGTCGTTTAAAGGTTTTTCTATTTTTAGCTCTGGCGGCCATCTTGTTCACTGGAGCAAAATGGTTAGAGCAATTTTGGCACAGGGTCACCCAAGGAACATTCCTGTGAAGTAATTTCGAAATCCATCCACTGGTTAAGGAGAAGAAGTCCTTTAAAGGTTTTTCTATTTTTAGCTCTGGCGGCCATTTTGTTCACATGAGCGGAACAGTTTGAGCAATTTTGGTAGAGGGTCACCCAAGGAACATTCCTGTGAAGTAATTTCGAAATCCATCCACTGATTAAGGAGAAGAAGTCCTTTAAAGGTTTTTCTATTTTTAGCTCTGGCGGCCATTTTGTTCACCCGAGCAGAACGGTTTGAGCAATTTTTGTAGAGGGGCTCCCAAGGAACATTCCTGTTCAATAATTTCAAAATCCATCCACTGGTTAAGGAGAAGAAGTCGTTTAAAGGTTTTTCTATTTTTAGCTCTGGCGGCCATTTTGTTCACCCGAGCGGAACGGTTTGAGCAATTTTAGTAGAGGGGCACCCAAGAAACATTCCTGTGCAATGATTTCAAAATCCATCCACTGGTTAAGGAGAAGAAGTCCTTTAAAGGTTTTTCTATTTTTAGCTCTGGCGGCCATTTTGTTCACCCGAGCGGAACTGTTTGAGCAATTTTGGTAGAAGGTCATCCAAGGAACATTCCTGTGAAATAAATTCAAAATCCATCCACTGGTTAAGCAGGAGAAGTCGTTTAAAGGTTTTTCTATTTTTAGCTCTGGCGGCCATCTTGTTCACCCGAGCAGAATAGTTTGAGCAATTTTGGTAGAGGATCACCCAAGGAGCATTCCTGTGAAATTAGATCAAAATCTGTCCAGCAGTTTTGGAGAAGAAGTTGTTTAAAGCAAAAGTTGACGACGGACGCACGGACGCACGGACGCACGGACGCACGGACGACGGACGACGGACGACGGACAAAGACCGATCCCAAAAGCTCACCTTGAGCACTTCGTGCTCAGGTGAGCTAAAAAAATAAGAAAAATATTTCAAAATGTCGTCTGCTGAAAAATACCCAACACGCAGAGCACTCAAGCAACTTTTGTGTATAAGATGAAAACCTTGTTGTTTTCCTCACCACATTTTTCAACGAAATAATCCGCTGTAAATAAAAAATATGTAAAATCAAAGATATTATTATGCAACCCTTCACTTTACATGTATAACACTATTAATGGGCTCAAAAGCGTTAATCCGACCAAACACGTAGATTACTGTAAAAATCCTAAAAGTTCGGACAACTTTAGGATTTGCTGTACCCATAATTCTCCTAAACATTTTTTTTAACAATTTTATTCTTTGATCCTGCAAGGAGCAAAAATGTGCAGATGGAATGGTGAACAGTGTAGACCCTGATCAGACTGCTCTCTGATCTGGATCTACACTGTTTGCTTAGGCCTATCTTTCCCAATACTTTGGATCATTATGGTATATGGAATAAAATAAGTAGACTGTTGTTGTGCGAGTCAGACTGTCTATGCTTATAAACCCTATTGGTTTCACTGGGCAACAGGGCTCGAAATATCATTATAGGGTAATGGCTGAGCAGGGTAATCACGGTGTTTCTGTGGTGGTATGAAATTGTCCAAATTACCTGTCTTCAATTTTCTCATAGGTAAATAAGACAAACACAGATCCGGGGTGAATCTGTGGTGTGTGCGCTGCAACATTGCAATGACTGGCAGCAAGAGGTAACACAGGGTTTGTTTGTTTGATTTGATGTTTAATGTCCCCATTAACATTATATAGGCCATTTTGGAGACGTTGCTTCCAATTTTGTGGGACTTTTACCCAGAATTGAGATAAAATAACATCTCAAGCCCTGTCGCCCAATGAAACCAATAGGGTTTATAAGCATGGATGGTCCGACATGCACCACTTTCCCTGGGCAAACTTAGATCCTCTAAGTGGGTAACCAGTACTCGTGTGCGGTCGGATTCAACTCTGCGTGGAAGCATCATGCAGGCCATTAATTTTTTCAAGCCCCGATGGGCGGGACCGGGTACCACAGGGTTATGCGTGAAAATGCCAAAAGAACCAGACCGCGGGGTTGTACGGGTTCAAAAAGATTTATATCGGGTGTAGTGTAAATAGTGTTAACAGGGACGTAAAGCCTCAGTAATAACAAACTGTACAGTCTTGTTTGTTTGTTTGATTTGAAGTGTAACATCCCCGTCAACACTATAAAGGTCATTTTGGAGACAGTGCTTCCAATTTTTGTGGGATTTGTACCCGACATTGAGATGAAATGACATCTCAAACCCTGCCGCCAAATGAAAACAATGGGTTTATAAGCATGGACGGGCCAACTTGCACCGCATTGCCTGGGCAGGCTTAGATCATCTAAGCGGTTTACAAGTACTTGTGTGCGGGACTGTTTCAGCTCTGCGTGGGAGCATCATGCAGCCCATATATTTCTTCAAGCCCCGATGGGTGGGGGCCAAAAATTTCAGCAGTACAATATCTGCATCATGCATACATATCATGTGTAACTACAAATTTCAACAAGAATGGACACATCTAAAAATTTTGCTAATTTCTGCTTTAAAGGGAAACAATCTTCTTGAATATACATGTTAAGTCAAACTTCAATAACTCAAACGCCACTGGGACCATGAAAATTTATTCGAGATAGGAGTAGGTTAAACTTATGGTCTTCTGCAAACTAAAGGTTAACTCTTATCATGCTGTTCACGACAACCCCTATCTTTGGAAACAGTGTAGATCCAGATCCAGGTAATTCTAATCAGTGCACACAACATCCCTTTTAGATTTAGTTTGCTTTGTTTGCACTGGAGTTTAACAGCCCAGTCAACACTATTTTAGGTCATTTTTGAGCCAGTCAGTTTACCTTTCCACATTTTTACGTAAGCGGTTAACCAGTACACAGCTCCAGGTAAGACGGGTTTCTCATCTGAAAAGTATTAACATTTTTCTTATTTCTGCACGAAAATATATGTTGTGCGTACTCATTAGAGGTGCCTCAGAGAGGTGCTTCTAATGATTTGTTTGTTTGTTTTAGGTTTAACGTCCCGTCAACACTATATAAGTCATTCTGGAGATGTTGCTTCCAATTTTGTGGGTCTTTACCTGACATTTGAGATGAAATGACATCTCAAGCCCTGACATCCAATGAAACCAATAGGGTATGGACGGTCCGACTCGCACTGCTTAGACCCTCTAAGTGGTTTACCAGTACTCATATGCCGTCAGTTTCAGCTCAGCGTGGAAGCATCATGCAGCCGATTTATTTCTTCAAGCCCTGATTGGTTGGGGCCTACCTAAAAGGACTGATATTTTTCTAATTTCCGCACAAAAACAGAAAATAAGAAAAATAATATGTAGATACACCCTCTTATCTGGGGATTATAATTACCCTTACCTTGCTGTACACAACAACCCCTATCTTTGTAAACAGTGTAGATCCAGATCAGATGGCTTCTGAAGAGAAGCCATCTGACATTCAGTTTATGAATTTGTAGGAATAAATTACATCAAGTAATCTGATTGGTTCAAAGTCAGAGATAGGTGTGGCTAAAATTAATATTCAGCAAGGGAAGGGTTCAAGGAAAGAATTGGCTCCTCAGACCTTATTGACAAGGTAGAATTTGTTTTGAAGAAATTGCCTCCCTTTAACATGTAAGGTGTATCCATTGCCCTCAAGTTTTTCTCCCAACTCAATTTACATATACATATAGCATCTCATTACTATAGCTTTCAATATTAATATTATTGTTCACATTCAAACTACATGTACATTCTACATACATATATTTGCAACATACATGTGCTCCCTAGAAACCGTATCAACTTTCTCCATGGATAAAACTCTTGAATAAACTCTTAAAGCATGCATGCTCCATGAAACCCATTGTCTATGGTGACTGTTTTATAAAAAAAACAAAAAAACAGACTAAGCCTAATGATGATCAAACAATTTGTTTGATTTGAGGTTTAACGTCCCCATCAACACTGTAAAGGTCATTTTGGAGACGTTGCTGCCAATTTTGTGGAACTTTAACCCGACATTGAGATGAAATGACATCTCAAGCCCTGCCGCCCAATGAAACCAAAAGGGTTTATAAGCATGGACGGGCCAACTTGCATCGCTTTGCCTGTGCAGGCTTAGATCCTCTAAGCAGTTTACCAGTAATCATGTGCGGGTCGGTTTCAGCTCTGCGTGGAAGCATCATGCAGCCCATATATTTCTTCAAGCCCCGATAGGCGGGGGCCGAATGATCAAACAAATGATGCATGTAAAAAGGCACTGGAAATTCCATATTTAGCTCTTATCCTGCTGTTCATGACAACCCCTATCTTTGCAAACAGTGTAGATCCTGATCAGATGGCTTCTGAAGAAGCCATCTGATCAGGATCTACACTGTTTGACATTAACTTCTATGAATTTGTAGGAATAAATTACATCAAGTAATCTGATTGGTTCAAAGTCAGAGATGGGTGTGGCTAAAATGAATATTTAGCGGGATAAGGGTTATCTATTTGACCAGCATTTTCTTGACAGACAGACGGATTTCATAGAGACAGAAATTATAAACTGATGGACCAATCAAGATTTTGACACTACCACAGTGGCTGATATTTGTGGTCAGAGGAACTGATCTTTTTGCATACTGAAAACTGCTCTATTTGTATCAGCAGAAAGGAGAGAAACTGTGGAAAAGATTTCATGATCAATCTCCATGAAAGAATGTTGCCGACCCTGGCAGATATCAAACCCGCGACTTCCTGATCACCAATCAGAGGTGCATCAGACTTAGCCACCAAGGCAGGCCATGTCAAAGGTACATGTATTCTCGAGCCACCAAGGCAGACAAAGGTATTCTCGTCAGTTCTGTCTAGTGTCGGCTCATTTGCATTTTACTGGAAAGCGTATTTCTTGATATGGTCCAACAAGTCAATAAAAGAACCACAAACTCCCAACCTGAACCTCTACTGTCACTTACTACATGTACTCTCTAAATAGGACAAGGGTGTGTCCTTTTCAACTTTGGTAAAATTTTCTTCCTTGGTATTGCTATTTTCTGCCGGAGAATTTTTTTCGGCTGAAAGTAACGTCATTAGGATACCGATACATAACCACACAAGAACATGTACAGTGTTGTTCCTAGGCCGCACCATTTCGGACCTAGGCACAACACTGGTGTATGTGCACCTATCAACATTCTCTGTCATAGTGAGCGGCCCCCGCCCATCGGGGCTTGAAGAAATAGATGGGCTGGATGATGCTTCCACACAGAGCTGAAACTGGCCCGCACACTAGTACTGGTAAACCACTTAGAGGATCTAAGCCTGTCCAGGAACCGCAGTGTGAGGCGGACCGTCCATGCTAATAAACCCTAATGGTTTCATTGGGTGACAGGGCTTGAGATGTCATTACATCTCAATGTCGGGTAAAAACCCCACAAAATTGGAAGCAATGTCTCCAAAATGACCTTTACAGTGTTGACGGGGACGTTAAACCTCAAATCAAACAAAATCAAACAAAAAACCTATGAATCACAGTTTGTCCTGTAATATGGCATAAGTAATTTAAACTCACACAAATATATTATGCCCTGGGGCATGTCCTCCATACCTTCTGGAGATTAACAGTGAATGTGAGCGATAGGTGCAAAAGCCCAAAGGCTCCTACCTGTGCATACATGTACCCACAGTTATGTACACGGTTGTAAGGTCACAAATTGGACCATAAAATGTACATGTAGGTCATACTGGAAAGACTTGTGTATAGTATGTTGCTATCATTCTCAAAGACATACCTTGGGTTACAATAAACATAGCAACAGATAACAGATTTTGTGATAATTGAAGGATAATATTCCTTATTGCCCCATAAAAACCTATATTGTGGGTACTCTTTGTTTGTTTGATTTGAGGTTTAACATCCCCGTCAACACTGTAAAGGTCATTTTGGAGATGTTGCTTCCAATTTTGTGGGATTTTTACCCGACATTGAGATGAAATGACATCTCAAGCCCTGTCGCCCAATGAAACCAGTAGGGTTTATATGCATGGACGGGCCAACTCACACCGCTTTGCCTGGGCAGGCTTAGATCCTCTAAGCGGTTTACCAGTACTCGTGTGTGGGTCGGTTTCAGCTCTGCGTGGAAGTATCGTGCACCACATATATTTCTTCAAGCCCCTACGGGCGGGGGTCGTGTGAGGCGGTTCTAATGAGTTCACACAACACAGGTTTTTATGGAAAATTGACAAAAACTATCCTCCAATTATCGCAAAATACATACCTAATCTGTTGCTGTGAATAAATGGTCATTTTATTCGCATAGACTGACCTGGCCCTACCTTTGCAAACAGTGTAGTTCCAGCCACCTGATCAGGATCTACAATGTCATTCAGTTTTCGAGTTTGAATGAACGCATTTTATCAAGTAATTTGATTAGATGATAGTCTGAAATGGGTGTGGCAAAATTAATTTATTCAGCAGAACAAGGATTAACCCTTGTCCTGCTGAATATTCATATATGCCACACCCACTTCCGATTATCAACCAATCAGATTACCTGTAGCAAATTATTTCAACAAATTCACAATCTGAATGACAAACAATGTAGATCCTGATCAGATGGCTTCTTCACGTCCTTCTGTACGAAAGTGTGTACGTACATCTACATTGTTTCAATGAAAAGGCATATCCGGGCTCAGGAGAACAAGGGTTAACCCATATATGGCAGAATCTTCCACTGAATAGCTTTCATTTTCAGGGGTGGCTTGTTTAATTAGTTATTAGTTTTACTAATATTCCTGTACATTTAATAAACACTGTTTCTTTGTTTGTTTGATTTGACGTTGAACGTTCCCGTCAACACTCCAGGGACTTTTGCCCGGCACTGAGTTGAAATGACATCTCAAGCCCTGTCACCCAATGAAACCAATAGGATTAATAAGCATGGCAGTCCGACTCACACCGCTTTTACTTCGGCAGGCTAGATCCTCTAAGCGGTTTACCAGTACTCATGTGCCATCGGTTTCAGTTCTGCGTGGATGCATCATGCAGCCCATCTATTTCTTCAAGCCCAGATGAGTGGGGGCCTTATGCTTTTATTGGATGCAACATGTAGGTAGATGTACATCTATATATGAATTAAACGTCAGAATTTCATTATCAATTTCCTTTATGCATTCACAATAATTATGATATATAAACATGATAAAGTCATGCTTTTGATAAAACCTGGCATGTGGTTTTGTTTGATTTGAGCTTTAATGTTCCCGTCAACCCTGTAAAGGTCATTTTGGAGATGTTGCTTCCAATTCTGTGGGACTTTTACCCAACATTGAGATGAAATGACATCTCAAGCCCTGCCGCCCAATGAAACCAATTGGGTTTAAAAGCATGGACTCGCACTGCTTGCCTTGGCAGGCTTAAATCCTCTAAGCGGTTTACCAGTTCTTGTGTGTGGGTCAGTTTCAGCTCTGCGTGGAAGCACCATGCAGCCCATCTATTTCTCCAAGCCCCGATGAGCAGGGGCCTTTTGCTTTTATTGGATGCAACATGTAGGTACATGTACATGTACATCTATATAGGAATTAAACGTCGAATTTTATAAAACCTGGCATGTGGTACAAAATGCCCAAAAACTTACAATTACCACCTGAATGGGGTAGGCAGCTTCCCATATTCCTTTTTATTTATTTTAGCAAAAAATAGGTGGTTGTGATGAGTTCCAAGTGATTTAGCAAAAAATACATACAGTGATCTGTTTGTTTGAGGTTTGACGTCCCCGTCAACACTCTATAGGTCATTTTGGAGACATTGCTTCCAATTTTGAGGGACTTTTACCTGACATTGAGATGAAATGACATCTCAAGCCCTGTCGCCCAATGAAACCAATAGGGTTTATAAGCATTGGACGGTCCGACTTGCACCACTTTGCCTGGGCAGGCTTAGATCCTCTAAGTAGTTTACTAGTACCCGTGTGTGGTCGGATTTAGCTCTGCGTGGAAGCATAATGCAGCCCATCTATTTCTTCAAGCCCCGATGGGCGGGGGCCAAAATACATGTAGTGAAATTCCGCTATTCAGACCACCTAAAATTAAGACTAATTCTGCTTTAAACAAGAGGCCCATGGGCCACTATGCTCACCAGAGCTCAGGTGGGCACTGCCAAATTGCAGCCATGTATTTTAACATGATATCATTTTGATCTGCCAAATGAACCCCCATATCCAAATGAGCATCCATGTGGACTCAGTATATGAAACATTAGGCCTTTTATGAAGTAGAGGGGGTGGGGCATGGACCCAATGGAGCCCTGGTTGGTATCACTAAATGTGTCTTATCACAAAGAACAAGAATATATATGGTTTAGCAGTGGGGATCTGCATGGCTGGAGATATAAGTGGAGGGGTTGGAGCATGCCCTGTCGTTCCCAGGAAAGCCCAAGATTGTTGTCCCTAAATGTGTCTCATCATAAGGACCAAGTATATATATGGTTTAGGGGTGGGAATCTGAACGGTTTCCAAAATATCCTTTCATGAAGTGGAAATGAGAGGACTGGCCCCTGCGGACACCCCTACAGTAGGTGTGCTAATAATAAGGAACAAGAACATATATGAATATGGGGTGGGGATTTAATGGTTTCTGAAATATATGGCCTTTTATGAAGTGGAAGGGCGGGGCACATTGCCTCAGCACAAAGAGACCCCCAAGTTGGTGTGACTGAATGAGTCTTATCATAAGGAACAAGAATATATATGGTTTAGGGGTGGGGATCTGAACTATTTCTGAGATATGTGGCTTTTAATGAAGTCAAGCGGTGGAGCAAGGCCCGGGCATGCCCCGGGGACTCACAAGCTGGTGTCAATGAATGTGCCTTATCATAAGGAAGATGAATATATATGGTTTAGGGGTGGGGCTCTGAACAGTTTCTGAGATATAAGGCCTTTTGTGAAGTGCAGGGGTGGGGCAAGGCCCAGGGAGACCCCCAGGTTGGTGTCAATGAAAGTGTCTTATCATAAGGTACAAGAATATATATGGTTTAGGGGTGGGGATCTGTAAAGTTTCAGAGATATTGTGATATTATGAAATGGAGGGGGTGGGCCATGGCCCCAGCACATCCCTGGGGACCCCCAGGTTGGTGTCACTGAATGTGTCTCATCATAATGAACAAGAACATATATGGTTTAGGGGTGGGGATCTGAACAGTTTCTGAGATATATGGGCTTTTGTGAAGTGAAGGGGTGGGGCATGGCTCCGGCGCACCCCGGCAGACCCCCAATTTGGGGTCAATGAATGCGTCTTATCATAAGGAGCAAGAATATATATGGTTTAGGGGTGGGGATCTGTAAGGTTTCCGAGATATTGGGCCTTTTATGAAATGGAGGGGCGGGACATGGCCCCGGCGCATCCCGGGGGACCCCCAGTTTGATGTCACTGAATGCGTCTTATCATAAGGAACAAGAGTATATAGAGTTCAGGGGTGGGGATCTGAATGGTTTCCGAGATATTGGGCCTTTTATGAAGTGGAGGGGGTGGGGCATGGCCTCGGCACATCCCGGAGGACCTCCAGGTTGGTGTCACTGAATGCGTCTTATTAATAGGAACAAGAATATATATGGTTTAGGGGTGGGGATCTGTAAGGTTTCTGAGATATAAGTCATTTTATGAAGTACTGGGGGCGGGGCATGGCCCCGGCACAACCTACTGGACCCCCAGGTTGACATAACAGCATATGGCTGAGAGAAGTTTACTAAAGGAACATTTCTATGAAAGTTTTGTCAAAATATCTGCAAAGGCTTTGTAGTTAATGCCATTTTTCAATTTTCCCCATTATAAGTCTATGGAAAATCTAAGTTGCCATAGCAACCAAACTAAAGAGCCGAATTTCATAAAAAACACAAAACCTGTAAAGGCAAATATGGTGAATATTTCCATAAACTTTCAGCCTCATAGAGCATACGGTTTCTGAGGAGATGATTTTTTAAGTATTTTTTTTTCTATTTTTTCATTTTGGTTTCCATGGCAACCAATACAAATGAGCAGTAGGCCTAAAATCATATGGCAGATAGTAGATTGCCTAAGGAATATTTCTATGAAAGTTTTGTCAACATATCTGCAGTGGCTTGGCAGTAAATGCCATTTTTCAATTTTCCCCATTATAAGTCTATGGAAACTCTAAGTTGCCATAGCAACCAAACCAATGAGCCGAATTTCATAAAAAACACAAACTTTCAATCCCCCAACCCAAGGATGCTACAGATGAAATTTGGACTCAATCGGCCCAGTGGTTTCAGAGGAGATGTCGTTTGAAAGTGTTGACGACGCAGACGCAGACGACGACGACGACGACGCAGACGACGACGGACAACTGCCTATCCTAAAAGCTCCCCCGGAGCCTTCGGCTCTGGTGAGCTAAAAAAAAGCTTATTTTGAAGGCTTGACTAAATTTTTCTTTCTGATTTCTGTCCACAGTGTTCACTGGGCATGGACCACTTTTGAACAGTCCCAAAGGTGGTTTTAATATAAGAATTTTACTGCATTTGCCTAAACCTTTATTATAAGACTGTTTATCACAACTTGGTTTTGGATATAATGGATCCCAAAAATGTATAGATTATATGGATGGTCATTTTTCTGTATAATCTAAACATCTGATCTGGTTCTACATCGTTCTACCCAAACCCAAGACAGAGTTGTACAAGGGCAGTATGGCTTTTTCTGGGCCCTTCATTTGGGGCAGTCTCCCTACCCAAGTTAAAAATGCACCCTCTGTTGAATCCTTCCATTCTAGGTGCATCAAATGGATGAAAAGTTAACAACATTCCAGGAAACTATAAGCTCAATCTAAGAGATCACTATATATTTTGGTGTGTGTCCGTGAGTGTGTATGCTTTTATACAGTATGAGTGTCATTTATTCTTGTATTCCTTGTAAATTTGTAAATATTTGAGGGCCACAAGGGAGATTAGTTTTGTACTAATTGTGTTACTCTCTTGAAATAAAGACTTTATTATTATTATTATATTTACATTGTTTGCCAAGTCCAACCCATGATTCCAGCCCAGATTTTATAGATAACTCTTTTATGCAACAAGCTGACCTCCCTGTGATAACATTAATGCTGCTATTTTCTATAAATAAGTTACCAGGATTTCCAACAAATCACAAGGACTTTAGCACTGAAGACCTTTTTGAGCTTTTTTTTTTTTAACTTTTGTCCTGCTGAGCCCGGATATGCCTTATCTTTCAAACAATGTAGATCCTGATCAGATGGCTTCTGCCATCTGATCAGGATCTACATTGTTTGCCATTCAGATTGTGAATTCATTGTAATAATTTGCATCAAGTAATCTGATTGGTTGATAATCGGTAGTGGGTGTGGCAGATTAAAATATTCAGCAGGTCAAGGGTTAATTTTTGTTTGATTGATAAACAAACGATCAACCCAAAAAGGCAGTGGAGCGTGGTAGCTCAGTGATGAGTGCACTTGCCTATCATGCAAGAGGCCCCCGGTCTGATTCCCAGCAGCGGTAATAAAATTGCGGTGTCCGAACATGCTCCAGTGGCATCATTTGCAGGGATGAATGCCACAAAGTGCACCGTCCTTCAGATCTGGACGTTAACTGAAGGCCCCCTGTGCAGGGATAACTATCCCCTGTGCAGGCAAAAGATCCCTACCGTAATGTCATGATTACTGTGTAGGCTTTCATCCTGCAAACCTGGGGATGTATGTAATGTTCACCTGCATGTATTCCTTGTGAGCGGGTGTTGCAGTATATTTAGAAAGAAAGAAAGTTTTTGTCAATCATACTGATACATTTGTATAATTTGGGTGTGTTACCAAATGAAAAGTAAGCCCATCCCAATATTACAATGAATTACAGTATTACATGCTGTACACATAAGCTTTTGATATTAAAGGTGTATATCAATATATTAACCCTTTTTGTACCAAAAGGCATCTTCCTCCTTATATAAAGCAGGAGTCCATTTCAAACTTTAGGGGTTTCAGGTTGTGTTTTCTTCATAATTTATTTGGAAAATGGCTGAACTTTTTGCAGACAGTGTAGGCCCTGATCAGACGCCGCATAATCTGCAGTGTCTGATCTGGGTTTGTCAAGGTACCCATTTTGGGGTTTACGGTACAAAATGGGTTTAAATAAGGGAATAATCTAATTACCATATTTCAAAGCATCCCAGCAACACTGTTAAGGGAGTGTCACATGATATTCAAATCCTTATCAATGTGTGGCAAAACCCTGCTGAACAGGACAAAACAGTTTGTTTGTTTGAATTGGAGTTTAATGCCCCAGTCAACACTATTTAGGTCATTTTTGAGTCGGTCAGTGTACCTATCCATAGGCTTGTAGGTAAGGGGTTGACCAGTATAGTGCACATTCCATTACGAAAAACTCCTATTCAAATACATTGCAAATTTTACCGCCAAAATATGAAACTTCAGATGAAAAATTACGATATTTTTCTTATTTCTGTTCAAAATATATTGTAGGTTCTCGTTAGAACTGCCTGATGGAGGTGGTTCTAATGAGTACCCACAATCTATATTTTAGAGCAGAAATAAGAAAAATAAGGTTTACCCCTGTAAACCCCAGTTTAGCTATTTAAAAGTGGAGTTCAAGGGGGTCAGAATCATATAGGCGGGTTTTCGTGATGCTTCGACAGAAACTGAAACTGCCCTTCTTGAATCAGCAGAAGGGAGAGAATGACCGAAGAACAGATTTCATGATCAATCTCGGTATCAACTGTGAATGGAGCACCAAATTTGAATAGAAGTAAACATGCAGGGGGCAACTGAAATCTATCGAAGCCGCACTAAATATATCGACCGTAAACATTTGTTTAAACAACATTGTTTCAGTTTCTGAACATCGTGTAAATTTCTACATTTTTGTGCAAACATCTACATTTTTTGTGTAAATGTAACAGCCCTATTCAGGAACAAAGTCAAGAGATGAGGGTGTGAGATTTAATGGTTATCTGTATACATGTATACGTACCACTTCTACAGCTTTGCTGTAGGAGCTGGCTCTTTTAGCAGTTGTTGGCTTATTCACAAAGCTAAGCAATGGAAAAGGTGGTTAGCACCTAGACATACATGTACATGTGGTATATCCCTCATCGAGAGGGAGCCTCCCTCATCAGGAGGAAGATGCCCTCATTTTGATGCTAATTTTTGCCCAACTTACGTTGACGGGGACGTTAAACATCAAATCAAACAAACAAAATAAGGACATATAGTGTGAGACTGTCCTTACCCCTGACCTTAATGAATCTAGGTCATGGAATGGAAGACTGCAAGAAAGATGATGGGGAGCGTGATTCAAGTGAACAATAGCCAGGGGGAGGGGGAATGAGTAAATGTATTTCTATTAGCCGGGTGTAGTCGGTATGACTACCTGAACATAATGGAGTGCATATGTCAGATCAAACTGACTGAATGGGTAATGTATGAATATCTATGTTTGCCAATATGTCGAAATACTTGATCCGACAGACTTTTATCTATTAGTTTTAACAAGAGTGGGGCTTTATAAGCCCATGGCAATTAGTAAAATTGAGCATATATACATGTATACTGGCTGTTGTACAAGTTTGGTTTGTGGAATGTAACCAAGGAACAAAATGTGCTCCATATATTCTTACCTGGCACTATTAATAACCCTCAATGACTCAAACTACCTGTCTCCAACATATTTTCATGGTCAGTTACAGTTGGTGGACCATAACCTCAAAATAATATTGACATACATGTAACTCTGGCAATAATGGTGGACTGTAACCTTGAAATAATATGCGATGCTCCACATCACAGTCAAACTAAACATAAAGTATCAGCTTCATCAGATGTAAAATGTGAGAGGCATTATTCGGAAACAAAATATGTTTAGAAAAATATGTGAAAGGGGAATAACTCTGGTAATATTTGGCGGACTGTAACCTCATAATAATATGCACTGTTCCACATCATCTTCTTACTACATATATGTTCATCAGATGTAAAATGTAAGGAGTTATCCGGAAACGGAATGTTTAGAAAATTCTGTAAAAGGGGTATAACTCTGATAATATTTGGCAGACCGTAACCTCAAAATAATATGCAATGTTCCATATCATGGTGTTACTGTATATAAAGTTTCAACATAATCAGATCTAAAATGAAGGAGGAGTTATCCAGAACAAAATGTTCACAGAATTTTTCAAAGGGGGACAACTCTATTATTATTTGGTGGACCATAACCTCAAAACAATATGTGTTGCCCCACAGCATGGTCTAATTATACATGAAGTTTCAGTTAAATCTGATGTAAACTGTAGAAGTCACCATGAAACGAAAAGTTTACAAATAATTTCACAGGGGCATAACTCTGGTACTATTTGGTGGACCATAACCTCAAAACAATATGCGCTGCCCCACATCATGGTCTAACTACCGGTATGTATGAAGTTTCAGACTGATCGGATGTAAACTGTAGAAGGAGTTATCCGGAAACAAAGTTTACAAAAAATTTCAAAGGCGCATAACTCTTATTTTTGGTGGACCGTAACCTCGAAACAATACCGGTATGTGCTGCTGCACATCATGGTCTAACTATGGATGAAGTTTCAGCTTGAATGATCGGATGTAAACTGTAGGAGGAGTTATCCGGAAACAAAAAGTTTACAGACAAACAGACAGATGTTCTAACATGTCGGGTTTCAGGGCGATTTCTTTTGTTATTTTCTTTTGTTTGGTTTAGGGGCTAACCTCTTAAACTTTTTATTTACGGAATAAATCTATTATTTACCAATCTTTTTCTATCATTTTCTATTGTTGTCCAATCCAGACACTAGCCCCTAAACCTGACATGTTCGCCCGGACATACGCTGGGGGACATAACACAATACGACTGTTTATCAAACAGGCATATAAAAAGTGGTTTGGGGTGTTTGGTGGTAATTTGACACACCTGGTACCTGACCCATTCCCAAATGGGTCAGAGGGGAATGGGTCAGAAAAATCCCTGCCCTGAAGAAGCCTGACCCATCTATCAGGATATAGACACATCCAAAGTCTATGTCACACAAGGTCAAAGGTCATTAGCTTCATTTTATCTAGAATATAGAGGAATATAGAATAAATTTGGATACTTTTGGTGTGACCTGGACCTCAACATGACCCCAAGGAAAAAGGTCAAAAATTATTATTTGCCATATCTCCTAAACTATTGGAGTTACACTTCTGAAACTTTGCTTATTGGATGGTCCTTGGAATATACTATATAGAATACGTTGGGCTACTTTTGGTGTGACCTCGACCCCCAAGGTCAAAGGTAAAAAAGTATGACTTTGCCATTTGTTTGTTTGTTTGTACTGGAGTTTAACGACCCAGTCAACAATATTTAGGTCATTTTTGAGCTGGTCAGTTTACCTATCAACACTTTCCTGGGCAGGCTTATACATAAGCAGTTAACCTGTACAGTGCACATTCTTTCGCCAGACACTGACAACTGCCCTTCTTGGATCAGTGGAAGGGAGCGAATGACCGTAGAAAAGATTTCATGATCAATCTCCACGAAAGAATGTTATGACTTTGCCATATCTTCTAAACTATTGGAGTTACACTTCTGAAACTTGGTTATTGGATGGCTGTTGGAATATAGAATAAATTGGGATACTTTAGGTGGACCTAACATAACCCCAAGGTCAAAGGTCAAAAAGTATGACTTTGCCATATCTTCTAAACTATAAGAGTTACACTTCTGAAACTTTACTTATCAGTTAGAATGTTCTTTGCAACTTTTTTTAACTTACATGTAGTTTTGGCTAGCTAATACATAATCATTAGTGTTACATGTATCAATAGAAAAAGCGGGTATTTGCAATGGTTTACCATCGACTGCAGATCTAGTTAGAACTATTTCACTGATGTGCTTCTAAGAAGCACCCACAATCTGATGTTTTGTAGAAATATTACAATAAGGAATAACCATTGAACCCCACTCTCAAACTAGAAATGTGTCTGTAGGACACGGATGCCCCCGCCTGAAAATATGTCTATGTTCGTATTTATCCATAGAAAGTTATTGACCGTGTTTAAGTTTTGAACCCTTTTTTCACATCTGACCTCTAAGTATGACCTTGACCTTGGCGGTAAGGACCTTGGTTTTGTGTGAGGCAGATTGTCTCATGATGGCCAATATTTCAAAATCAATCCAGAGATAAGGAAGTTATTGACTGCATTTAAGTTTCGGACCTTTTTTACCTTTGACCTCTAAGTATGACCTTGACCTTGGAGGTACGGATCTGGGTTTACATGTGACACATTGTCTCATGATGGTTAACACTTCTACAAAATAATTTCAAAATCCATCCAGAAATAAGAAAGTTATTGACTGTGTTTAAGTTTCGGACCCTTTTTTGGACCTTCAACCTCTAAGTATGACCTTGACCTTGGAGGTACGGACCTGGGTTTTGCATGTGACACGTCATCTCATGATGGTTAACATTTCTGTCGAGTAATTTTAAAATCCATCAAGAAATAAGGAAGTTATTGACCATGTTTAAGTTTCGGACGCACAGGGGCAACGCTATATGCCCTTTCCACCATTCTTAGAATGGCGGGAGCATTAAAACATGCAGTTGTTCTGATTTATTCTCACACGTCTAGCCAAATAATGCAACATCATAAAAGGATATAATAGTAGGATAACAGCAGATATAATGTAAAGTTAACCCACACTCTATACAGCCATATTTGTGCATTCAAATTCGGAGATATGTGACACTCATTTTGAAGAATTACAGATACTTTTATCACCAATAAACATCGAACCACTCTTTGACTGAGCGATAACAAATATGATCTTGTAGCCACAAAAAATATATGACAATGGCCATTCGTCATTACTATTGTCTTTGCCATAACCAGGGTTTAAATAGATGTGATGTTTTACAAACTAATGTTAATCCGTTGATGATTCATGGTTACATCAATCAGTTAATTAATTTATTGTAATCCGTAATAACACGGAAGTTAAACCGTTAACGTGACGGGATTAAAAAGGAAAAATCATTTAATTAATTCATTTTTAACATGTGCCGCTAAACTGACCACTTTCCAATAACGTATAGACGGATCCAATGTTTTGACCTTGTTTACTTGTCACTGTGCATGCGCAAAACTACTTTTCCTTTTGATAACGATCTTTCGTGGTTGGCAAAAGGCGGCTGGATCCATATTAACACATTGTAAATAGGTTTAATATTTAATACTGGCATATTTTAGTTGACTGTTACAGAAAATCAATCGAATTGCACTTTAAATGAGTAGATAAATGTATTCTAGACTTCATTCCTGCATCTTCCACATTTTCAGTCATTCGTTTTTGCGCATTTTTATTACAAATAATTAAGACTATCCCGTCTCGTAACCTGCCTAAGTTTAACAGGTAATTATCATCAAAACATCCTCAAAAATTCCAGAAACCAATAATTGCTAGCGAAGACATGTCTATTTTAAAAGTTTAAAGGTCAATTTTGTTGTTTCGATTCCAAACCAAATACAAGTTTACAGAAAATAACATCGCATTTACAATGGCGACAAACGGCCAAAGACGTTTTTTGCCCACCACCGGTAAGTCCCGGCAAATTGTATTATTGAGTGATGACGTAGTGTTTGATGTGTCTATTGCTGTGAAATGTAAACAAAAGTCAAAGTGAAATGTCAAAACATTGGATCTGTCTATACATGGTTTGTCATGCAGTTTGTGAGTTGAACAAACACATTTTACCAAATAATTTGATTGGCTGACAGTCAGAAATAGGAGTGGCTAAAGTTATTTATTCAGCAGGTTAAGGGAAGGGTTGTTAACACTGAGTCTCTTCTTCTTCTTCCAGTAAAGTATACTGGAACTGCATATTCTCGCGGTAAACTGTGTTTTCCCAGTAAACAAATGGAAGCGCCACCCAGCGGTATGCAAATCCGTCACGGAAAAATTGCACAAAACTGTCATCCATATAAAGTCAAAAATGTTCCATTCATCGACAATTTGTGATTGGAAAAAAAATTGTTGCAAACAATAGTAAAAAACACACCAACCTGCTAGTTAACCCCCTCCTACAAATATCCCAGTTTTTATGAGAATCTTGAAAAAGTGTCCATAGGACACTGATGCCCCTGCCAAATGCCATTCATAAAAAAATATTACAAATGTACTGCAAATCAATCATAAAATATATGCATCAAGGGCAGATAATCCAAAAACCAAAAATGCAAGAGTTGTCTTCCTTGTTCATGGCACATAGTCTCAAGTGTGATGAATGCACCTGTGAAGTTTCATGAATATATTCCATGTGGTTTAGGAGTTATGGCCCGGACATGGTTTACTATATGGTACTAAGTCAAGGGCAGATAATTCAAAAACCAAAAATGCAATAGTTGTCTTCCTTGTCCATGACACATCGTCTAAGTGTCTTCTGATACTGCGTCAGTCACATTTGACCATTACCGCAGGTGTATATTACATACACTCCAGGTTTTGCAGGATGAAAGCCTACACAGTAATCATGTAATTTCGGTACCTGCACAGGGGATGATTCTCCCTGCACAGGGCCTCCAGTTAAAGTCATGATCCGAAGAACGGTGCACTTTATGACATTCATCCCTGCAAATGATGCCAATGGAGCTTGTTCGGACACCTAAATTTTATCGCTGCTGCCGGGGATTGAACCCAGGACCTCTAGCATCAGAGGCAAGTACATTAACCACTGAGCTATCACGCTCCACGCCTCTGGCGTATTGTTGTACTCAGTCTCAGATGAAAATAAGGAAAATTAAAGGCAGTGGCTATTCGTACGGCCCCGTACGAATAGCCTGCATTGGCTAATCGTACGGCCCCGTACGATTAGCCTATATTGGCTAATCGTACGGCCCCGTACTTTTAGCCAATATAGGCTATCTTGCCTAATCGTACGGCCATTCTAGTTCGGTACCAAGATAGTGATACATGTGTACTGTTGGTGGTATGAAAAATCAGCTGATCGTACGGCCTTGAAAGACTAGCCATTCCAAGCCCCTATGTGAAACATGCTGAAACCCCAAATATAAAGGATATTAATGGACGGGCGGTGAAGTTTTTATCAAATTGACCAAATGGTTTAGGAGGTGTTTGCATTTGAAGAAACTGTTGACGGCGCACGACAGACGACCCTCGACGCAAGGCTATGGAACCGCACTTCTTCTAGAAGGCGTATTCATCAGATTAACAAGTCCATGTAATGAACACCCCTCTAAACGCCCCTTTATACACAGAAAAAGTAAGGTTTACGGGGGAATTTATTATTTTACTTATTTTGCTATAAAACATAGATTGTGGGTACTCGTTAGAGCCGCCTAATTGAGTCGGTTCTAACGAGCACCCACAATCTATATGTGGACAAGAATTAAGAAAAATATCAAACATTTTTATCTGTCGTATGATCATAGCTCTAAATGAGGAGACTTTTTATGTGTCCATTTGTTTTGGATTTAACGACACGTCAACCCTTGTCGTATCCCAGAGAAAGGAAGATTGGAAAACAAAACATGCCAAATGTAGACTGACAGACAGAGTGACGGACAGACGGACGGACAGGGCGATTACTTAGGGCACCCACAAAACATTTCATCGGGGCTTGAAGAAATATATGCGCTGCATGATGCTTTCACTCAGAGCTGGAAACCGACCGCACATGAGTACTGGTTTTGTTTTGTTTGATTTGAGGTTTAACCCTTTCCCACTCAGGGATTTTGTGAATTTCGCTTATTTTCACAGTGTTGTACCTGACAACAACTTCAACTAGCCATTGTTTCATAATGGATGGTCTGTTTTCACCAAACTTTTTCGGGATGTGAGGGGGTGCCCCCCCCCCCCCCTTCTTTTCAATCCCTTCCTCCCCCCCCCCCCGAATATTTTAGTGGGGAGGAGCGCAACAAATCCTAAAGCAAACATAACTACCCAGGAGTAGAAAATGCAGATGTTAGGTACTTCTGGGTCTTAAAATGGGGGTGGGGTGCAGACACGTAAAAACACGTATCTGAGTGGGAATGGGTTAACGTCCCCGTCATCACTGTGTATGTCATTCTTCCAATGACGTTGCTTCCAATTTTGGAAGGGTTTATATGCATGGACGGTCTGACATGCACCCGCTTATAAACCCTATTAGTTTCATTGGGTGACAGGGGTTGAGTTGTCATTTCATCTCAATGTCGGGTAAAAGTCCCACAAAATTGAAAGCAACGTCTCCAAAATGACCTATACAGTCTCACAGTGACGGGGAATCTTTTCTACGGTCATTTTGTCCCTTCCGCTGATTCAAGAATGGCAGTTGTCAATTTCTGGCGAAAGAATGTACACTGTACTTGTTAAACGCATATGTGAAAGCCTGCCCAGGAAAAGTGTGGATAGGTAAACAGCTCGGTTCAAAAGGACCTTAAATAGTGTTGACTAGGCTTTTAAACTCCAAAACAAACAAACAAAACAAACTTGACTATCGTAGTAGCGAGACACTTGGAACAATTTAAGGGTGAAAAAGACGTGTGACCAACGAACACACAAATTCGCCCGCGAAGGCGCAGTCTGATCAGACTCTTACCTGCTCGTGTTACCCTTCTATTAAAAAAGAACAATCCTCTAAATCCCAATTTATATAGAAAAAAAACTCGGGTTTACGGGGGTATATATTTTTATGCTCCCCGAAGAATTTCGGGGGAGCATATAGTCGCCGCTTCGTCCGTCCCGCTCTTGTCCATAAACTTGCCGTCCTAAACAAACTGATAATTGATAGTACGATTAAACTACTAATTTTTTCTTGTTGACATGTATATACCATCGATAGTAATATTTAACAATACTTATAAGAATATATACATAAATAATATAATTCCGTTTCATACTGCCTAATACACATTTAATATTCGCAAAATATATTTTGACCTATTCCTTGGTACCGAATTATGGCCGTACGATTAGCCAATATAGCATATATAGGCTAAACGTACGGGGCCGTACGATTAGCCAATACAGGCTAATCGTACGGGGCCGTACGATTAGCCAATGCAGGCTATTCATACGGGGCCGTACGAATAGCCACTGCCAAAATTAAATTCCCTCTTCTCTAAAAAAAAAAAAAAAAACATCCAGTTCATAGAACTACAATATTAACCAGCTGAAAAAATAACCCACCAATATAGCATAACTTTGTTTATACCTGAAATATTGAGATGAACATTCCCAGATGAGAGACTTCGAATGCCACGAGTTGAGAAATCTAACGCCGCTGACACATTTTCTCGGTCTTTCTCGTTATTATTGATCAGTTCTGAACTTGTCATAACTCCGATATATCGACCGCTTTTAGCAACTAGCTAAACTTAAGATTTCAATACATTTTGCCTGATATTCAATTCGTGTGACAGATTGACAGAAAAAAAAAAATCTGCCGGAAGCGAACGACAGCGGTCCAACTAAGGGCGTACTTGATTCACTGTTCCATTTGCACGGGTCCACCTAAACACCGCAAAGACGGGCAAAGTACGCAAAGACGCGCAAAGACGCGCAAAGACGGGCAAAGACGCGCAAAGACGGGCAAAGACGGGCAAAGACGCGCAAAGACGCACAAAAGACGGGCAAAGACATTTGAACTGGGCAAAGACACAAAAAAATGTTCTGAAAGACCCCATCATCCCAGACCAAAGGCCCGCAAATATACGCAGAGACACCAAAAAGACTGCAAAGACACGCACAATAGTATGAAAATAAATAAATGAATTAGATATAAATGATAAGAGAAACATCTATTTTTTTTTAAGTTTGAAAGGCACGCAAAGACACACAAAAGACGGGCAAATACACACCAAAGACACTCAATTTTACTGGAGTGAGGAAAATGAGATCAATAAGCCGCGCAGTCTGATCAGTCTTCGGTGCGCCGGCACGTGGAAAAGAAGAAACGAAACTGGACTGCCAATTAATCGGAAAGAATAGGAATAAAAAAGAAATTTATATATATATAATGATGTTGGCCCCCGCCCATAGGGGCTTGAAGAAATATATGGGCTGCATGATGCTTCCGGCCCGCACACTAGCACTGGTAAACCGCTAAGAGGATCTAAGCCAGCCCAGGCAAAGCTACTTGCAAGTTGGACCGTCCATGCTTATAAACACTTTGTTTCATAGGGCAACAGGGCTTGAGATGTCATTTCATCTCAAGAGGATCTAAGCCTGTCCAGGAACCGCGGTGCGAGGCGGACCGCCCATGCTAATAAAACCTATTGGTTTCATTGGGCGACAGGGCTTGAGATATCATTTCATCTCAATGTCGGGTAAAAGTCCCACAATACTGGAAGCAACGTCTCCAAAATGACCTTTACAGTAATTCAGACAAACAAATCTTCAGAAGATGTATTTGTTAATTAATTAAGAAGCGCAAAGACGGGCAAAGACGCCAAAAGATGGGTAATAGTCCAAACAATTAATTTCAAAATATCTGTTTTTGGACTATTACCCATCTTTTTGGCGTCTTTGCCCGTCTTTGCCCGTCTTTGCGCTTTGCTATGTCTCTGAAACGAAAGATGAATGAGATATAATTCTTTATATTATTAAATGAACAAGACAAACAAAATTATTGTACATATAATATATTCATCTGCAAATGAGTACATAAGGCAGGAAAATGTCACTTGATGTCTGTTTTTGATCATGTCCCCGTCTTTGCCCATCGTCGTGCGTCTTTGCCCAACTTTGTTCTTTGCTGTATCTCTAAAACGAAAGATGAAAGATATATAATTATTTACTTTTTTACAACAAAAAATTAATTGTTAATTTATATATCGTATATTCAGTCATCTGTAAATGTCTCGTAATGCCATTTGATGTCCGTTTTGGGACTTTGCCCCGTCTTTGCCCGTCTTTTGGGCGTCTTTGCGCGTCTTTGCGTGTCTTTGCCCGTCTTTGCCCGTCTTTGCGCGTCTTTGCCCGTCTTTGCGTGTCTTTTGCTGTCTTTGCAGTGTTTAGGTAGACCGATTTGGCACCGATCTGTGTTCTGTTCAATCAAGTAGTTGTCACGTGGTATGGTGCAGTGTTCTGGTGCTACACTTTTTGACACTACTCTTGACTAGGTGTGAAGTGCCCGGATGATGGAGCAGTGCACCAGCCTCGTTTTCAAATTCAAGGCATTTTGCATTTGTAGTTTCCTACCAGAATCAAAATGCGTAGATAAATGTTGAAAACGTTTTAGATCATAAATAAACATTGATTTAAATACCTTTCAAACTGCATTCACTAAGAGTATGCTTTAAATTCTTAGTCACAGTTCTGCACCACACTTGATTCACCGGAGCAAGGTTCAGTCAAAGTTCGGCACCATACTTGATTCACCGGTGCAAGGTCCAGTCCAATGTTCCATGTTTTGTTCGATTTTGGGATACATTAATTACTTGAATGGCTCATCTTTTGAAACTGAATGATTTTGAATGATTTCAGTCAGGTAGCTAATAAAATAAACAAATGCATGTAAGAAAATAGACTAAGCGTCGTATGTAGGGAAGCTGTGTTTGTTCTGTGCTTGATTCAAAACACGACACACTCCTACGTCATGGGAAAATTGCAATGCACTTGATTGAAAAACAGAACAGTCACGTGACAGTGCAACGTTCAGGAACAGTAAGAACAGCTGAATCAAGTACGCCCTAAACGGGGGTGCCTAAACACCGGGAAGACGCAAAAAGACGCGGAAAGGTTTCTGGTCAACTCGTACCTAAGTCAACTCGTACCTTAGTCAACTCGTACCCGAATTTGGTCAACTCGTACCTTAGTCAACTCGTACCTAAGTCAACTCGTACCTTAGTAAAAATAAAATTTGTTTTGGGGTAAGTTTGGCTTAAGTACACATATATACAGGTCAACTTTATGGTCTATGCAGACTCCTGATCCTTTTCCCGACGATGAAGACAATACATAGTGTGTGCATGACGCCATTACGCACGTGCGCCAAAATGGCGCCTTTCATGTGTATGACCCCCATATCCCTTTAGCCAGACATAATTTATGGGTGCTCGTTAGAACTATCCCTGTTGGGCAGCTCTAACGAGTGCCAACAATCTATGCTCCAAAGGGATGTGATTGGTACATAACATCATGCTCAACATAAGACGAACTTCATATGTAAATGAAAATAACGAGAAAAATATAATTGTAGAACTTACATTTCATGCTCAGTTGCAAATAAAATGTAGTTATACACTTATAATTTGTTCTCATATATGCTCAAAACTTTTATGTTGGCTAACATAAATGTTGCATATTCCTTATTACTGTTATTTTACGATAACACACCCGTGCAATATGGTGCGTTTTTCACATCTCCAAAATGGCAATTTTTCTTACGAAAATCCGTGTTTGTTTTTTTTTTCTTCTTATTTATACTTCAAACATAGGCTGTGATCTTTATTTGGAAGGACTCCAACGAGTATCATCAACCTATCTATTGGAGCATAAATAAAGAAAGATAATGTATACCCCCCGTAAACCCGAGTTTCCCTATATAAAGTGAGGTTTAGGGGTGTGCCCATTGCACGGACAAAACCGGTTACATGTCGGCGAGTATAAACACAGCGGGATGTACAGATAGCACAATAAAAATAAATTCAGTTATTTATATAATTTTATTGCTTAAATTATAAACATTTGTTATACCGTTTAACTAACAAACTCTTAAATAAAAACAATCATCACGAATGCAAGCCTATCTGAATTTGTCCCTCTTAAAACTCACTTTTATATATAAAATAGTAAAACTGGGATTTAGTTTTAAGTTTTGTCAGAACAAAAACAGCCGCTCGCCGGCAAAATTAAAGCAATTAAAAACAGTCTTTAATGAAGGACGATTAGATTAAACTAGTACCGATAATCGTTTTTTTTTTACACCCAAATTAATCGGTACACGATTAACTAAAGTGTTAATTAAATTAACCCAAATGGAATCTTCCATCTTCCATCTTATATATTTCGAAATTTATGGGTGTCAGGTTGTGTTTTCTTCAAAATTTATTCGGGAAGTGGCTATACTTTTTCTAACAGCGTCCGCCCTAATCAGACGACGCCGCGTTCTGCGGCGTCTGATCTGGGCATTCAGTGTTTGACTACACAAATGGAATTTGCCATCTTATATATTTCGAAATTTAGGGGTGTCAGGTTGTGTTTTTCTTCAAAATTCATTCGGGAAGTGGCTAAACTTTTTCTAACAGCGTAGGCCCTGACCATACGGCGCCGCGTTTTGCAGCGTCTGATCTGGGCCTGCAGTGTTTGAGAAGGCATCCCTTTGTGGGTTTCTGATACTGAATGGGTTAAAAGTGAATAATAATAAAATAATAATAATAATGATAATAACAATAATAAAAATAATAATAACTAGAGCAGGTTGATGGCGCGCCATCGCATATCCCCGCGTTCTGCGGCGTCTGATCTGGGCATTCAGTGTTTGACTACCCAAATGGAATTTGCCATCTTATATATTTCGAAATTGTAGGGGTGTCAGGTTGTGTTATCTTCAATATTTAGTCGGGAAGTGGCTAAACTTTTTAAAACAGCGTAGGCCCTGACCATACGACGCCGCGTTCTGCAGCGTCTGATCTGGGCCTGCAGTGTTTGAGAAGGCATCCCTTTGTGGGTTTCTGATACTGAATGGGTTAAAAGTGAATAATGATAAAATAATAATAATAATGATAATTATAATAATAACAATAATAAAAATAATAATAACTAGAGCAGGTTGATGGCGCGCCATCGCATATCCCCGCGTTCTGCGGCGTCGGATCTTGGCCTGCAGTGTTTGACAAGGTACCCCTTTGTGGGTTTCAGGGACGGAATGGGTTTAATATTAATAAAATAATAATAATAATAATAATAATTAGAATACAAATAATAATAACTAGAGCAGGTTGATGGCGCGCGATCGCATATCCCCGCGCTGTGAAAAACATGATTTAAATTTGATAACACTATGTCATTTTCTTAAGGCCTGAAGTACCAGAGTCATGTCATGAAATATTACAGTCACTGATATATGAACCTATAGATTTCAAGGTATCCTCATTGTCTGAAGTCATAAATCTGGGAACAAGACAATTCATCGACAAGACAATTCATCGACACGGTTTTTGGAGACAATTCATCGACACAAATGAAGACAACTCATCGACACTTTTTGAAGACAATTCATCGACACATTATTATGTTGAAATTATACACAAGTTGATAAAATGAAGACACTGTTTTGAAAATAAAATGATATTTTATCACGTTTATGATCAAAATAACGAATTTAGAAACATTTAATTCAATATTTTGGATTATTGACCCTTTTAACCGCATAAAAGAAAATGTATACGGAACTTGGTCAAATATTATTCAAAACTTTCATAATCAAAACAAAAAAGATGGCAAGTGAAGCTTGATTGTGAGTTACATATATGTTTGCATTTTTCTCTAAATTTTCAGCATTAAATAAGATTCTGCTCAAAACGATTCTAACGATAACGCCTAACGTTTATAGGCAGAAATATGAAACGTAAACATAATCCCATTTAACGCATTTAGTACCATATACCCCAAAACAGGTACCCTGGCAAACAGTGTAGGCTCAGCTCAGACGCCACAGAACGCGGCGTCTGATCAGGGCCTACACTGTTTGCAAAATGTTCAGCTATTTTCCAAAACAAATTTAGTTGAAAACACAACCTGACAACCCTACATTTTTAAATGGACTCCATTTGGTACAAAAATGGTTAAACTGAACTTTTACCCCTAAAGTGGGATTAATCAAGGTCCATTGCATGGGCTTATTGTCTAGATGATAATTCACCAACACGGTTTATATCTCATGATCAGAATTAGGTATCTAAATGCGAATTGTACAAATCTCGAGGCTAAATTATCCTTCAACTCCAGTGGTCGCACTATCAATACTGCCACTACATAGCAATCAGCATCCTAAAAGCTACATGCTATCCTCAGTTACTTTGAGACAGCTCCCCGACAGTCACTGTTTTGCGACATCAAATCAGACGAAGCAAACTATTGCGGTTAAAATGGTCAATAAGCCAAAATATTGAATTAATTTTTTTTTAAATTCGTAATTTTGATCATAAACGTGATAATAGATCATTTAATTTTCAAAACATTGTCTTCATTTTATCAGCTTGTGTATAATTTCAACATAATAATTTGTCGTTGAATTGTCTTCAAAAAGTGTCGATGAGTTGTCTTCAATTGTGTCGATGAATTGTCTCCAAAAACCGTGTCGATGAATTGTCTTGTCGATGAATTGTCTCGATTCCATAAATCTGATGAATTGATTTTTATTAGACACAGCATTATTTAAGTCTTGGTAATTGAAAAATTTATTGCGAGCTGCTTGGTACTTTATACAAGCACAAAATAAATGAATTTCATCCTCTATAACATTACATGCACTACACAGTCTATCTTCTAAGTTTTGGCCTAAATATCTCCCACGCTCAATTTGTAAGTTATGCGCGCTGATTCTGAAAGCTGATAACGCCTTGCGTTGCTTTCTATCCGTTAAAACATCTAAATATTTTTCATAACAAAATTTCTGTTTGATTAATCTGTATGTTCTGAGTTTATCCATTCCATTATTAGAATTCATCTTCTGTTCCCAGAAAGAAACAAAACGTTCCTTTAATTTCGTTTTAATACAAGTAAGTAAAGCAGATGAATTAAAAGTAAACTGATTATGCCAAATATGTGAAAATCCTAAATCAGTTAAAACATTTTTTTATAAAACTTAGCCATGGACTCTTTAAAACCGGGTTATTACATTGTTCCCAGTAAGCCTCTGATAAAAGAGATTCATTACTAGATTGAATAGTATGAATCCAAAAGTTAATACACCTGGCAATGATAGCAAGAAGCATAGGATATTGTCCAAGTTCACTAAAAACACCAAAATTAGTAGCTTTTGAATGCACGCCTAAAAGATATTTAGAGAATCTGGTAAAAATTTTATCAAAGTCATTATTACATTTAAAAGACATGTCAAACATTTCATCAATTGACTTGTCTTGATAACAAGTTTTATATCCTGCCCATACTTCACTGTTATAAAGGGCAATAGGCTTAATGAGCGAGTCAAAAATATGCAAAACTGCGGACGGTTTTATGTTACTATCAAAAATACTCTGTTTTATTGAAAATAGTGCCCTGCTTGCTTTCATACTTAAAACTTTTTCAGCTACTAAAAAGTTACCATTTGCAGCTACATTGATCCCTAAATATATGTATTGGTCCACACATTCCAGCTGTGTTTGTCCAACTGTAAAAATAAACTTGTCTTTTGATGCACGGCCATTTTTGGAAAAAATAACTACTTTTGATTTATCTACATTAATTGCTAGACCCCAGTTCTTACAGAAGTCATTTATCTTATTTATGTTGTGTTGCAATTCAGCTTCTGAAGTAGACAATAGTAACATATCATCCGCATATAGTAAGTGACTTATCTTAGATCCATGCAGAATAGGAACATTGTTGACAGTTAAGTTGTCCCCTATATCATTTATAAATATATTAAACAATAAAGGACTTAAGACACTTCCTTGGTGTACACCTTGTGATATTTCAATTGGCTCAGTCATTATGTTTTTACATTTAACCCTTGAGTAAGAATTCTCATACATAGATTTAATAATGTTGTAAATTTTACCATTGATTCCAGCTTTCTGAAGTTTAAGAAATAAACCTATGTGCCAAACTGTATCGAAGGCCTTTCTAAGATCAATAAAACAGCCGAATAATTTACTTCCATTCTTTGAGTTTAGGACATATTTATCAATTATGGTTTTTAAAACAAACAAATGATCTGATGTCCGGTAATTCTTCCGGAAACCAGCCTGTTCTTGCTTCAAGAAGCCCTTGTTCTCTAATTCAGAAGAAATTCTAGAATTTATAACATGACAAAACAATTTGCCAAGGCAACTACTAAGGGTAATGCCTCTATAGTTATTTGGGTCAAAATGGCTTCCATTTTTATGAATTGGTATGATAATTCCTTCTTTCGAAGAATCTGGAAATTCACCAGTATTAAGAATGTTATTATATGTATTTGGTACATGTTTACAGATAAATGGAAGTGCTGTTTTAATCATCTCATTTTTTAACATATCATGAGCACTAAAAAGACCCCCGAGAGGCGAATACTAATGTCCGGGAAATGTCCGGGAATTGTCCGGGAAACGTCCGGGAAAAGGGGGTAGTGGTGCGTTATCCCTAATATCTCCACTTCGGGTGGTCAGAAATTAATAAATTTGATATCAAATAAAATTTTAAGCTCCATTCAAAAAGATTATAAAAATATTTTTCATTTTAACATTTTAAGGGTCAATTTCTGAAGTTAATTTGTCCGGGAAATTCCCGGATTGTGACCTGGATGTTGGGGTAGTGGTGCCTAAACCCCAGTATCTCGACTTCGGGTGGTCAGAAGTTAATAAAAGTAGTATCAAATAAAATTTTTAGCTCCATTCTAAAATATTATTAAAAATTATTTTTCATTTTTAATATTTTAGGGGTCCGTTTATTATATTGATTTGTCCGGGAAATTCCCGAATTGTGTCCTGGATGTTGTGGGTGATGGTGCCTTATCCCTCATATCTCCGCTTCGGGTCGTCAGAAAGAAATGAAATTAGTATCATATAATTATAAATAATGCATGTCGTGTGCTCATTATAAGAGCCTCACTGAGGCGATTCTAATGTGTGCACACAACAAGACTATATCTTATAGAAGATCAAAAGCTGTAATAAGTTATCTTAAATTACGGCCCAAGACCTACTTGGCAAACAGTGTAGAACTTGCTCAAAGGTTTAACCCATATATGCCTAGCGTCCCATTGGTGGGACATTGGCAAACAGAGCAGATCTTGATCAAAGGTTTAACCCATATATGCCTAGAGTCCCATTTGTGGGACATTGGCAAACAGTGTAGATCCAGATCAGATATTTAATCCATATATGCCTAGCCTCCGGCCATTTGTGGGACATTGGCAAACAGTGTAGACCCAAATGATCAGACGCTGCAAAACGTGGCGTCTGATCTGGGCCGCAAAAATGCGGTTTCTGATCTGAGTCTACACTGTTTGCTTAAACAACGACGGAATTTAACCACATACATTTCTTGCTTGCGATGAATTAGGTGTACGGGCTTTGAGTGATTTACGGACCATTATGATCAGACGCTGCAAACTTGGCGTCTGATCTGGGCCATAAAATGTGGCATCCGATCTGGTTTTACACTGTTTGCTTAAACAACGACGAAATTGAGCCGCATCCATTTTTTGCTGGCGATGAATTAGGTGTACACACTTTGAGCGATTTCACGGGCCATTAATTTTCTAACGAGATTAGACATGTGTTAAGTTAATTGCTTTAACTCATAATAAGTGGACGTATGCTGCATACCGGGATTGACATAGTAGAAAGTGACTTCCACAAAAGTTGTGTCCAATTGATATTTTGAACGAATGCTGTTATTATGCCCCCGCGTATTCGGAGAATACCGGAAGGGCATTAAGATTTACCCCTGTCCGTCCGTTCGTCCGGTGTTCGGGCCATAACTCCTAAACCGTATGGAATATATTCATGAAACTTCTCAGGTGCATTCATCACACTGAGACGATGTGTCATGAACAAGGAAGACAACTCTTGCTATTTTGGTTTTGGAATTATCTGCCCTTGACTTAGTACCATATAGTAAACCGTGTCCGGGCCATAACTCCTAAACCGTATGGAATATATTCATGAAACTTCACAGGTGCATTCATCACACTGAGACGATGTGTCATGAACAAGGAAGACAACTCCTGCTTGTTTAGTTTTTGAATTATCTGCCCTTGACTTACTTCCATATATAGTCAAATGGTATGTCGTGTCCGGGCCATAACTCCTAAACTGTATGGAATATATTCATGAAACTTCACAGGTGCATTCAGCACACTTAGACGATGTGTCATGGACAAGGAAGACAACTCTTGCATTTTGGTTTTTGAATTATCTGCCCTTGACTTAGTACCATATAGTAAACCGTGTCCGGGCCATAACTCCTAAACCGTATGGAATATATTCATGAAACTTCACAGGTGCATTCATCACACTGAGGCGATGTGTCATGAACAAGGAAGACAACTCCTGCTTGTTTAGTTTTTGAATTATCTGCCCTTGACTTACTTCCATATATAGTCAAATGGTATGTCGTGTCCGGGCCATAACTCCTAAACCGTATGGAATATATTCATGAAACTTCACAGGTGCATTCAGCACACTTAGACGATGTGTCATGGACAAGGAAGCCCCATTATAGTGACAAATTAATGTATATTGATAGAAAAAAAGACAAAACAGTGCCCTTTCTCGTAAGCCTGCATATGTTATTAAAAAAAAGGCAAAAGAGAGCAAAAACCGCACCCCCCCCCTCCCCGCCCCACATACCCTCAAAAGCAAAAAGACACCATAATAGTGACAAATAAATAAATTTCTCCTATGACGTCGTTGATAAGCAGTGGATGACATCGTGTAATAAAAATCGTATGACCACACGTGTAATAACACTAATAAATAAATTTCTCATATGACGTCATAGATAAACAGTGAATAACATCGTGTAATAAAAATCGTATAACCACACGGGTAATAACACTTTGGTGGGATTAAGTAACGTCATGACGACGTCCATCTTGTGGAAAAAAGTCTTTAAAGTGGTCATATGATAAAGAGAATATGACACCCGTGGTCATTTCATATGGAATTTATGAAATGACCACGAGTGTAAGATCCTCTATATATTGAAAAAAAAAAAAAACGATCAAAAAGACCCCATTTGTTTGTTTGTTTGTATTGGAGTTTAACGGCCCAGTCAACACTATTTAGGTCATTTTTGAGCCGGTCAGTTTACCTATCAACACTTTCCTGGGCAAGCTTATACGTAAGCGGTTAACCAGTACAGTGCACATTCTTTCGCCAGAAACTGACAACTGCCCTTCTTGAATCAGCGGAAGGGAGAGAATGACCGTAGAAAAGATTTCATGATCAATCTCCACGAAAGAATGTTGCCGTCCCCGGCGGGATAAAAAAGACCCCATTATAGTGACAAGTTAATATATATATTGCGAGAAAAGACAAACAAAACAGCGCCCTGTCACATAAGCATGCATATGTGTAAAGCAAAAAGACGCAAAAAGACCCCCATTTTATTGACAGATTCATATATATGGAAGACGGAAGGAAGAAGGAAGGAAGAAGATGCAAAGAAGACGCAAAAAAGACACAAACAGATCCTTTTCAGGACCATTAATTATTAAAGACAGATAACCTCTATATACGTTCAAATTTATAGCCCCCTCCCAACCCCCAACCCCATGCCCATCGGGGCTTGGAGAAATATATTGCATCATGCTTCCAGGACTGAAATCGACAACACTTGGGTACTCGTAAACGGCTAAACTATGCTGGTTTCATTGGGCACCAGGCTTGAGATATCATTTCATTACAAGGTCGGGTAAAAGCCCCACAAAATAGGAAGCGACGTCTCTAAAATGATCTTAATATTGTTGACCGGGACGATAAACTTCAATTCATAAAATGTACATATTTGATTTTATTGTTGGAACTCGTTAGAGCCGCCTCCATATGTGGTTCTAACGAGGTCCCACAATCTATGTTCTGAGCAGAAATATGAAATATATATGAATTTTTTTTCCTGAATTTTTCATTTTTTTTTTGTTGTTGTAAAACTTTCAATATAGATGAATAGGCGTGTTTTCATAATGCATACGGGTAAAATACATACATGTTCCGTCACGATTCGGAGTATTGGGACAGATAGACCACAGCAGAAAGTACAGACCTAGATCAGACTGCTTAAAATTTCAACAGGGTAAAGGTGTCGGAATTTTAAGGAATTTTATCGTAACCCTACTTTATTTATTGAATTTGGGTTTTACGGGGTTGATGTGGTTAAAATTGCTAAAAAAAAATAAATGCTCGTGGTAATTAACAAAAATATGATTTTTTTCCGATTTTTTTTTCACGTTAAGTGCTTAAAGAAGCCGACTGAAGTTTGATCGAACCCAGTCACAACTGATTATCTCAGGTGTCGTGATCTTGCCAAACAACCTTATCGAATTATCTATTATACAGTATGATTCCAGTAAGTATTCCTGATTAAATTAAATGGATTAAAATTCTTAGTTATATAAAAAAATAGAAGAAACAATAATAAGCGGAGCGATTTCAAAAGTTTAAATACATTGGCGCCCGATTTTAATAGTATAATGTAGGTCCTGTAGGTCTTTTTGCTTTCCTGAATGTCTTTGTGCTTCTCTGAGGGTCTTTTGCGTCTTTCCGCGTCTTTTTGCGTCTCTGTAAATATAGATGAGGCGTTTCTAACGAGTACCCACAATCTTTATTTTAGAGAGAAATAAGAAAAATAAAGTTTTCTAATGGTCTTTTCGCTTTCCTGAAGGTCTTTTTGCTTTTCTGAGGGTCTTTTCGGCGTCTTTCCGCGTCTTTTTGCGTCTCTGTAAATTTTATACATTTCCCCCTTTTACATTATTATTATTATTATTATTATTATTATTATTATTATTTGCAATTAAGAAGTAATATTTCTTTTTTGTAGAACTCATTGTTTATAAAAGTAAGCTTGCCTTTCATTTTGTTCTGTGGGTATGGGCGGCCGGGATGGCGTCAGGATATGTTCTTTTGCTCCTTTATGATTCTTTTTGCTGGCACTCCTTTCTGCACAGAAATGCTTATTTATATCTATATGTATGCTCTTTCGCTTTTCTGGGGATCGTTTTGCTTTTCTGGTGGTCTTTTTGCTTTCCCGAGGGTCTTTTTACTTTTCTGAGGGTCTTTTTGAGCCTATCCGGGTCTTCTTCCGTCTTCGTAAATTCATTGATTTCCCACTTTATTATTAATATTATTAATGTTTTATTTGCAATTCAGTTCTTTTTTTTCCCTTATAGAACTTAATTTTTGTAAAAAGTGTTCCCATCTTTGATGCTGTGCTGGGAGGTGGGCAAGGGATGGGGTCTAGTACGTTCTTTTGCACCTCTATCGATTTTTTTCCATGGACACTTTTTACCCCAAAATGCTGATTTATATTTATATCTATGCTCATTTTTTGCTTTTATTAGAGTATTTTCCCTATTTTCGGGGGTCTTTTTGCGCCTTTTTGCGTCTTTCTGCGTCTTTCCGCGTCTTTTTGGGTCTTTCTGGTATTTAGGTACCCCGAACTAAACACCGGTTTTCAGGCGGTTCCCCTTTTTAGCGAAAAGGACATTACCCTTAATAGCGGAAAGGACTTTTTTTCCAAAAAGGGGCACTTATTAGCGGTAAAAAAGAAATACTCACTTAATTGTTTTCTTTCTGATCGAACAGCATACTTTTTTAGGAGGCCCAGAAATGGTGACTGACCTGTTTAGGTGACACTTAGTTCCCTATTTACTTTTGATGTTCATTTGTTGTTTGTTTCATTTGAGGTTTAACGTCCCCGTCAGCACTATTTAGATCATTTTAATATCAAATATAACTACCCATCACTACAATTATAGCCTTTTCACCAGACGCAGGTCTGGGACAGTCTGACACAAAAAAAAATCTAGCCAGAAATGCCACTGGCATGTCCCTTTTCCCGTGACCTCCCCAGCGTCGAGTCCTGATTGGTCGCTGATGTCACATGACCTATCAGACCAATAGGCAGACGATACAGGTCACGTGACCGCGATTTCCGCGCCGAGAAGATCATTATTTTTTCAGACTTGCTTGGGATAGGATGTCAAACTACATTCCATGGAAGAATGAATAAACGGATAAGTGTTTTATTCTTTTTTGATTTTGCACTTACCTTGAGTTTCCACAACGTACTTAGGCTTTTTAAGCTTACTGTTTATTCCGAAATTCTTAGAGACTTTATTTCGCGTGTTTCTGCCGACATTACATGTGTAGTGGTTGTCCGCCATTTTGAATTTTCACTTGGAAGTTTTGTTTATCATGTGATCAACCGTTTTTGGTTTTTGATAAGCACCACACTTCTTTTCATGTTATGTGCCAGCGTATACGCTCGTATTATTCCTGGTAATGTTTTAATAGAAGTCGGCGTTGTGGAAACTTAAATTGCCAGAAAAGAGGACGGTTTTTGTGCGTGTTCCTTCCACTTCCGGTATCGGAAGACGTTGTATCGCTGAATAAAAATTCTCAGCATTAATTTAGTTTTGAACATGTGCAAGACCCGTCTTCGTTTAGCACTTATAAATCCCACGATGCAGATGGATAATATTCAGGTCCCTTTGTGGCCTTTCTATAGTATCTTCTAAACAGAATCCATCCAATTCGTGTGGGTCACCTTTGCCGAATCAAGATGAGCCAGTCTATGTCCCCTCCTTCCATTTGGGCCTGGGTTGACTAGGATAGGTTCGTCCACCGCCCCGTAGAGACCCTGCTCATAATTGCGGGGACTCCGGGGTGCGGGGAACCTATGCCCAAAAATTTTTTCCGAATCCATGTTACATACGAATTTTGGTACGGTTCCGATCCCGGTTTTTATCGGGTAACCTTTCCGGACCTTCGGTACTTAGTTTACCTTGGTCATATGCTTCTTTCCTCTTATTATGATAAATTTTTGTTATCATAATCATTTAATTGGATTGTTTTCCCTTGTAAAACATACAGACTTGGGCATCGTTTATTGGAATACCGTGACTATTGCAAGTGAGTCCGGGACGTTTCGGTACGGAGTCGTTTCGGCCTGGGTCGTTTTCGGCCCGAATTTGCACCTGGATCGATTCGGCCTATTTCGGTGGGTCGTTTCGGCCTTGCGTCGATTCGGCCTTGGGTCGATTCGGCCTTGATCGTTTTAGGCACGGCTCCTTGAATGCTCAATTTTGATTCGGCAATTTCGCATGTTCAGTGCACGATACACAATAAAGGGCCTAACACTGGGGAAGTTTAATTGAGCCTCGAGTGTTTTGCCCCTAGAGCTGAATCTGGGCCTAGTGAATTATCCTCTGGGGATATATCAATACTCAGAGGTTGGTCTTTTTTCGTCTTTACTAATTAGCGATTATGAGAAAGACATATTTAGAGCCTCATCACCTATTGATTCTAAAACTATAAGCGGACCATGTCTTCCCAACGTTTTCAGAATCAAGCTTCAAGACCGGGGGCACTCGTGCGAAAAGAACTTGGAACATTGGTTCTAACAACAAAAAACATCAATTTGTTTTGTTCTTATGAAATTCAAAAATTCTACCCAGATTCAGACTCTGTATATATGACGTCAGGGAAATTGGCATTACTTCCTGTTTCGACGCTCTAACATTGGAGCTTCTTACCAGGACTATTATTAAGTGGGTTCTCATTATGACTGGTATTCTAATTCTACCCACTTTGCCTTCAAACAAGAGCATTCCGACCATATAGCTGCTATTCTAATGCTTTTGTTTTTTTCCCGGTCATTTTTTCACATGCCATGGCTGTCTACCACCATGTTGCATGTTTGGCGCAACTCTGCTCTTGATAACTGGTTCAGTTTTTACTGAGCATAGTAAATGAAAACTTAGAGCCTCAGCGCCTCTTGATTCTAAAACTATAAGCGGACCATGTCTTCCCAACGTTTTCAGAATCAAGCTTCAAGACCGTGGGCACTCGTCTTTTTTGAAGTCTTCGGAGAGCGTATCAAGTACAGGTACCGCAACCAAGAGACGCTCTTCGACTACTTCCGATGACTTTTAAGTGCTTATCACCCTCGACTAGAAGATCTCAATCAGTCCTCGTCTACTAATAGATCATTCTCAGATCAGGGTACACGGTCATTTCGTTCCAGAGGTCGGACTGGAACGAAATCTCCCAATAGAGGAAGACACAAGTCTAACAAATGACTTTCTTCCTTCCCCTCCTCTTCATCTTCTCCCAGTAGGAGCCGAGCTATTTCAGTTCTATCAAGCCTTGGCTTCTTTTATTAAATATTTTTTGAGTTTTTATGAGTTGTGAGAAAGGGTCACTGGATTGCGTTCGTTAGGAATCCTTTCTCTTTCTCACATGCTAATACTATTTCTGGTAAATAGTATCAAGAAAAGAAATTTTTTTTTTATTGGAAGAGGAAGGGTTCTTCTCCAAAAGAAAGCCGTGTAAGTAGAAAAATTTCTCCTTTCCCCAGGCTTCTACAGGCGGATCTTTCTGTTCGAGAAGAAAATGGGAAAATCGACTCATCATCGAGTTCTCACACTTAACACAGATGATGCAAGTCGATCATTTCAAAATGGAAACTTCGTCCTCGATTAGTCAGGTCAATTCTCCCAAATTCGGGGACGATTTCCGTAGTTTTAAAGGACGCTTACCTTCACATCTCCATCCATAGGTCATTACGCAAATTCCTTCGTTTCACCTTGGATGGAATTTTGTGTATCAGTCCGTTGCCTTTCCTTTGTTGGATTTGTCAACGGATCAATGAAAAGAAAAGAAGAAAATGGGAAAATCGACTCATCATCGACTTCTCACACTTAACAAGATGATACGAGTCGATCGTCTCAAAATGGAAACTTCGTCCTCGATTAGTCAGGTCAAATTTCCCAAATTCGGGGACGATTTCCGTAGTTTTAAAGGTCGCTAGCCTTCACATCTCCATCCATAGGTCATTACGCAAATACCTTTGTTTCACCTTGGATGGAATTTTTGTGTATCAGTCCGTTGCCTTTCCTTTGTTGGATTTGTCAACGGATCAATGTTTTCCCTGTTCACCAACTTAATGGAAATTAATTAAGCAGCTCTCATCATAGAATTAGGCCCCAATCTCGTGTAGGGTTCCGATGATGGGTTTTGTCTTCATTTTTACAGATACTGTTTATCATACCTTGTCCTAACGTGTACAGGTTATTGTGAATTTAGATTTCATACACTTTATCGAGAAGTTGAAATTGACTCTACCTCAAAGATACTTCTCAAAATTTTTTTTCACGCCCCGAAAAACTTTCGATTTATGTCAGGGGTTTGTTTCCCCTTTTTAGAACTTAGTAATTGGATTCAGTTTCCCTGGACAATCTCATCTTAGACCTGTCCAGTTTATTTTTGCTAATATTATCACTGGAAATACCATACGGTCTAAAGGAGCAATAAATTCCATTATCAAGATTGCTCTCTACGATTTATGAATCCCTCAGTATCAAATGGGGTCTCCTCTTTTAGAGACTATTCCCTATTTGTTTTTTCGCATGCCAGCCTTTCAGGTTGGTTTCCCACTTCGAACCTCAGGGATTAGTTGTTCAGGGAACGTGGGGCCTATATTAGGCGGGGCTATATATATATATATATGTGTGTGTATGCGTATATGTATGTATATATGTATATGTGTATAAACATTCTGAAACTTCAGAAAAATTTCCTTGGTTTATCAGTTCTTCATAGCTCCAAACTGAGGAACAGCTTCATTATTGTTACTCCAGACAAATGAATAGTGTAGTTTTTTCTACTTATCAGGGAGTGACTCATTACTCTTCCCTGTTGGCTTTTACATGGAAGATTATAACTTGGTGTCTTCAGGAAGGTATGTCTATCCTTGTCGGACACCTCCAGGGCAGATTATGTCATTGGGATCGCCCCTATAGACCAGTTCACCATCCGTTCTCTACAGGGCGTTTTCTCAAATGGAGAGAACCTTTATTGGGCCTTTTTTAATCAAATGTCCAAACAACTCGGTTCTCCAATCAACTTCCTTTGTGTTTCAAGTTTCAGATCACCTGGAACGTACAGTTGATTTAAAATCTCTAGATTGGGGGAATCTTTTACATATGCGTTTACACCATTCAACTGAATTCCTCTAGTTCTAGGTAAAAAATTCAAGCGTCCAAAAGCCGAGCCATTCTGATTACGCCTCCTATGGCCTCAGAGATCTTGGTTTGTTTAGTCATTCTGAGCCTAGTCTCAAGACTTGCAACCTGTCTTCCAGTAGTTCCAGATCAAATATCTAAAAGGTGTGGGTCAAGCATTCCATTTCAATCCAGAAATGCTTTACTTACACATCCAGATGTTGTCAGGAATCAAACCAGAGGTAGACACTTTTCTGCTTTCTCTGCCGAGTGTATCTTCAAATATAGAAAGATCTCCACTCTCAAGTTTTACTCTGGAAGATGGAAGATATTTTCTAGTTGGTGTAGAAAAAGGGAAATAAATCCAGACAATTCCTCTAGGGAGGTTTTTTTACTGGATTTCTTTTTCTGTCTGTTCTCTACCCTTCAATTTCTATTTCATCTAAGAGAAGGGTACAGATCAGTAATCTCGAACATGTTAAAATTTAGTCGGCTTAACACTTTTTCATTAAACCCTACCATCACCAGCTTATTAAAGGGGTTTTTCACTATGCCGACAGGTTTTCAGGACTTTGAATCCAAATGGAATCTTGCATGGGTGTTGTGGTTTTTTCTAAACCACCTTACGATCCGGTGAATTCAGTTTTTTTTAGTCATTTGATAGTCAAGCTGTATTTCATTTGACATTTGCTTCAGTTCGTAGAAGTTATAGTCATGCTTTGCCAATTACAGAGGGTTGTTTTCAGGTATGAGAAGAACAATGACTTCTTTTTCTCTTCTCATTCAACCTATTTTTGTTTCAGGCTATAAATAACCTTGTCTGAAACTACTATTTGTCCTGTCATTTCCAGGATTCGTGGATTGTAGGCTAATGTGAATTTTTTGTATACATTAGAATGTTTAAAACGTTTCGAGATTATCATGAGAATTTTTCTTTTCAATCAAGGGGTTTTGGATATATTTCTAACCATCCTTGATTGCAAAGTGGATTTGTTAAGTGATAAAGCTTCTACCAGTATATGCTAATTTCACTTCTGCCCTATTATCATTCAGAATACAGTATGAGGTTAGAACCTTCTACTTTTTGGGCATATTGGAACTCCGTTTTTTTTCTTCAGAATGTTTTTTTTTTTCTTACTGCGTAATGGATGTTCCAATGCTACTTTTCATCCCTTCACCTAAGGTGCTTGGTTCTCATTCGTAGTGGTACTCATTCCTTGGGTAGTTTAGTAGCTTCTCAATCTATTATGAGCAGCACTTATTTTGGGATTTTATTTTCCTTGGTTGTTTGTTAGCCTGTTTGAATAGGTATGAACCTTCTATTTTGACTCCGGTTCCTGTCCATTTATCTTCTCCACTTGTGAATTTTGGATTTGGATCCCTTGCAGTCATGGTGGATACTCTCTTACATTACCATTATTGGATGGTTTTAAAAGGGGTATAAACAACCAAGGTTGGAGGAGTTAGGTATGTGTAACTTTATTTTTCATCCAACCCTCCACTTGCTTTGAATTCAGGCTATAATTGTAGTGATGGGTAGTTATATTTGATATTAAAATGATATTTTTAATGTAAAATTAATTTTAATTAATAATATACCTACCCATCACTACAATGGTATGTCCCGCCTCCCAGCCCCGCCTGAAATATTTGTTTTCCTGAAAGAAATAATGATCTTCTCGGCGCGGAAATCGCGGTCACGTGACCTGTATCGTCTGCCTATTGGTCTGATAGGTCATGTGACATCAGCGACCAATCAGGACTCGACGCTGGGGAGGTCACGGGAAAAGGGACATGCCAGTGGCATTTCTGGCTAGATTTTTTTTTGTGTCAGACTGTCCCAGACCTGCGTCTGGTGAAAAGGCTATAATTGTAGTGATGGGTAGGTATATTATTAATTAAAATTAATTTTACATTAAAAATATCATTTTGGAGTTGTTGCTTTCGATTTTGTGGGACTTTTACCAGTAATTTTGATGAAATAACATCTCAAGCCCTGCCGCCCAATGAAATATCTTTACATTGCTTTCTTTTATCGCTGCATTCATTTATCGCACCTAGTGTGTGTATTACGAGATTAACCGCTGGCGCTTTGACACGTTCCTTAATTACTGTTGTTCTTTATTGACACCTGAATTAATTGCTCAAATAACCGGATTACAATTTTTTGTAATTCAAGAAGATATTTTAACATATTAAAGAAAAAATGATTAAATTTAGAAACCTGTGTCATGAAAACACGCCTGTATAATTTCGAGCCCCATTATCCCCACTTATGACATAGTAAAGCTCGGGTTTAAAGTGGTATACATGACTTTGTTTATTTCTGTTCAAAACCATAGTTTGTGGGTACTCGCCTATGAGGTTCTAATCATTTTCTCTATCTATGTTTGGAGAGAAAAATAAAAAAATATTAGATTTTTATATAAAGATTTTCATTTTTGGTAGAAAAAATGCCTATATATATATATATATATATATATATATATATATATATATATATATATATATATATATATATATATATATATATATATATATATATATATAATATATATATATATATTGTAACGTACTAGGGGATGGTGATGTAGTCAGGAGGTCGGCAAGAGCGCCAGGCTTTGTAACCCTAGTATTACAGAACTGTGGGTTCGCTTGGAGACTGGACCGTTTGCAGTGGGAAAGACAATAATAATAATAATGGAAAACTTTTATATCCTTCTTTATTTTTGGATGATAATATAACTTATAAGTAGATATTCATGCCTTATATATGAGGTCTTTGTTATCTCAACCAGATCTGGTGGTTAGAATCACCAGAACCGCACAAAAAATAACACTTAAGTAAAGATGTTCAGGCTGATGTTCAAACCGAATATTGTCCCTAACATCAAGATTTCTTTATACATACTAGAAAATATTAATTAAGGGACACACACAGAGAGATTTACCACTACAACCCTGATAAAACTTAAGAATAATGGTTTAAATAATGGGCTATCCCAATACAGACAGAGTGGGTGGGGTGCACCTGATGTTTCTGGACTCACTATTCAGATTCAGATAGCAACCGAATTTGGTGGTGAGCTTGCAACCAGATGAGGTTATATGCAACTAGTTGTTGTATTTAATTCACCTGTCTAGATGGGGGTCTATCACCCATTAGTGTGATTCTAAAGGCCGCAACCGATGGTGGTCTTAATTGTCGTCTGCTATGTGGCACCGGATCTGGTGGTGGGCTGGTGAGCGCACAGTCTAGACTAGACAACAGTGCGCCAGATCCTTGACTTGATAGATTTTGTAAGGTAACCGGGCGCTAAAAGCACATAGGGGCTACCCCAAGCGGTGACGGCTCCAGCTTTTATACCCTTAACCTATGACGTCACGGGATTCCCTCGCGACGACCTCGAGCTCACATGATCGAATGAAGCGATTTCATTGGTCGAAGGAGAGAACCAAGTAACTGTCATGGCGGCCTCCCGGTAAAAACAAATAGAATCAAGAAAATAACGCAATATTAGACGCTAAAAAGGATTTAACATAAAAAGTTACCACTGCAAGCTTATGCAGGAAGTAACAGGGCATCGAGATAGACCGGGCAGGTAAGGGGGAAGTAGTTTATAAAGGTGTTGTAGCGGTAAAACCCCAACAATGTGGAAAGACCGCATGTACAAATACATGTATACAACTGCAAAATGCAGAGAATAAAAGAGAGAAATATGAGCTTTGCGAGCAGGCTGGTCAAGAACGTTACAATGCCCCCACCTTAATGAAATGGATTTGTCCTCAAATAAGTTAGACGGTAAGCTGACAGCATTGAAATGAAGTAAGGAGGGACTTGGAAATACAACCTCAACCCTTAAACTGCCAGTCAACACAAATGCAGATGACACTAAGAAAATACCTATCTCTAATCTGCCATAGATATAGGGCTGAATATAGCATGTGAATTAACTGATAGACAGAGAATTCACACGAGATACAGCCACATGTGTATTGCAACACTAAACAAAGAAATTACAATTGCAGTCTGCTTGAAAATTTTACCTGGTGTTTTAAGGGTTAATCTTGTACTCATATTTAAGTCTCCTTATGCAGAGTAGCCTGCTCTTACAAATTCAGCATCATATTCTTTTTTTTTTTTTTTTTAACGGTAATTATAACAACCAGATTCAACAATAACATTTCATGATAACAATTTCCATGGAAGTCACATTTCCTCTTTTTACTGAGGTAATAACCAAATGTGACCAACTCAGTATATGAAGAGAAATACATTAATTATAGATAATGATGGACTAATCCAGTCTCAAAGCAATATTACTGATGATATGTCCAACACTATTCATCTGGACATTCATCAGACATTTTGCTCAAAAGAAGATTACAGGATCCTATTCCATCACAAGTTGGACAGCTAGATAGTCTGTAGGATCTAGACAGGTAATGGCCTTATCTGACCAACTCAGTGAAGATAGATGAATAGGTAGGTAGAGGAAAGACTGGAAACATTGGCACATATTTTCTGAGATCATGTATGAGTAACATAAATATACATGAATAAACACATTCTCAGAAATATCATACTCTGATAATTCAGTATCCCTGAGCTCAAATTGTGACAAGAACATGCCAGCAGAAATTTTTAAAATTAGTCATAGTTGTCATCATTTCAACAACAGGTCATTTCATGGAAATTTCATTTGAACTTTCAATCTTGAAACTTCAAGTTTAAAAATTGAAAGGTAATCAGCTATCTAGAGTGCCTCTGCCTGTGATTGACAATATGCAGATGCACTAGAATTTTAAAACATTGCCATGTTAACCTTTAACATGACAACACATCAATAAATGTCAAACATGAAAACATCATACATATCTCAAGGATGGTATGATTGTCATTAAACTGCCACGTTACTCATTGTTTTTAGCTCACCTGTCACGTAGTGACAAGGTGAGCTTTTGGGATCACTTTTTGTCCGTCGTGCGTCCGTGCGTGCGTGCGTCCGTAAACTTTTCTTCAAACGAAATCTCCTCCTAAACCACTGATCGGATTTTGACCAAACTTCACAGGAATGATCCTTAGGTGGTCCCCTTTCAAAGTTGTTCAAATGGTTCCAGTCCATTGCACATATAGGTCACAGTAGCTAAAAATAGATTTTTTTCACCGAAAACTTAAAAAATCTTCTTCTCTGAAACCGCAAGGCCCAGGTCTTTGATATTTGGTATGAAGCTTCATCTTGTGGACCTCTACCAAGATTGTTCAAATTATAGCCCTGGGGCAAAAAATGCCCCCGCTCCGGGGCCCTTTGGTTTTACATAGACTTATATAGGGGTAATCTTGAAAAATCTTCTTCTCTGAAACCACAAGGCTTAGGTCTTCGATATTTGTTATGACGCTTCAGCTAGTGGACCTCTATAAAGATTATTCAAATTATAGCCCTGAGACCAAAAATGCCCCGCCATGTGGCCCTTTGGTTTTACATAGACTTATATAGGGAAAATCTTTAAAAATCATCTAGTGGACCCCTACCAAGATTGTTCAAATTATAGTGCTGGGGCCAAAAATGCCCCCGCACGGGGGCCCTTTGGTTTTACATAGGCTTATATAGGGAAAAATCTTTAAAAATCTTCTTCTCTGAAACCGCAAGGCCCAGATCTTTGAGATTTGGTATGAAGCTTCATCTAGTGGACCCCTACCAAGATTGTTCAAATTATAGTGCTGGAGCTAAAAATGCCCCCGCACGGGGGCCCTTTGGTTTTACATGGGCTTATATAGGGAAAATCATGAAAAATCTTCTTCTCTGAAACCGCAAGGCCCAGGTCTTTGATATTTGGTATGAAGCTTCATCTAGTGGACCCCTACCAAGATTGTTCAAATTATAGTGCTGGGGCCAAAAATGCCCCCGCACAGGGGCCCTTTGGTTTTACATGGGCTTATATAGGGAAAATCTTTAAAAATCTTCTTCTCTGAAACTGCAAGGCCCAGATCTTTGATATTTCGTATGAAGCTTCATCTAGTGGACCCCTACCAAGATTGTTCAAATTATAGTGCTGGGGCCAAAAATACCCCCGCACGGGGGCCCTTTGGTTTTACATGGGCTTATATAGGGAAAATCTTTTAAAATCTTCTCTGAAACCGCAAGGCCCAGGTCTTTGATATTAGGTATTAAGCTTTATCTAGTGGACCCCTACCAAGATTGTTCAAATTATAGTGCTGAAGCTAAAAATGCCCCCGCACGGGGGCCCTTTGGTTTTACAAGGGCTTATGTAGGGAAAATCTTTAAAAATCTTCTTCTCTGAAACCGCTAGGCCCAGGTCTTTGATATTTGGTATGAAGCTTCATCTAGTGGACCCCTACCAAGATTGTTCAAATTGTAGTGCTGCAGCTAAAAATGCCCCCTGCACGGGGGCCCTTTGTTTTTACAATGGGCTTATATAGGGAAAATCTTGAAAAATCTTCTTCTCTGAAACCGCAAGGCCCAGGTCTTTGATATTTGGTATGAAGCTTCATCTAGTAGACCCCTACCAAGATTGTTCAAATTATAGTGCTGGGGCCAAAAATGCCCCCGCACCAGGGCCCTTTTGTTTTACATAGGCTTATATAGGGAAAATCTTGAAAAATCTTCTTCTCTGAAACTGCAAGGCCCAGGTCTTTGATATTTGGTATGAAGCTTCATCTTGTGGACCTCTACCAAGATTGTTCAAATTATAGCCCTGGGGCAAAAAATGCCCCCGCTCCGGGGCCCTTTGGTTTTACATAGACTTATATAGGGGTAATCTTGAAAAATCTTCTTCTCTGAAACCACAAGGCTTAGGTCTTCGATATTTGTTATGACGCTTCAGCTAGTGGACCTCTATAAAGATTATTCAAATTATAGCCCTGAGACCAAAAATGCCCCGCCATGTGGCCCTTTGGTTTTACATAGACTTATATAGGGAAAATCTTTAAAAATCATCTTCTCTGAAACACAAGGCTTAGGTCTTTGATATTTGTTATGAAGCTTCAGCTAGTGGACCCCTACCAAGATTGTTCAAATTATAGTGCTGGGGCCATAAATGCCCCCGCTCCGGGGCCCTTTGGTTTTACATGGGCTTATATAGGGAAAATCTTTAAAAATCTTCTTCTGAAACTGTAAGGCCCAGGTCTTTGATATTTGGTATGAAGCTTCATCTAGTGGACCCCTACCAAGATTGTTCAAATTATAGCCCTGGGGCCAAAAATGCCCTCGCTCCGGGGCCCTTTGGTTTAACATAGACTTATATAGGGAAAATCTTGTTTTACATAGACTTCTATATGCAGGGTAAACCTTTAAAATCTTCTTCTCTGAAACCAGAAAGCCCAGGTCTTTCATATTAGATATGAAGCTTCATCTTGTGGACCTCTACCAAGATTGTTCAAATTTTAGCCCTGCCTGGGGCCCACTTGTTATGCTTTGGATCAGGTGAGCGAACCAGGGCCCTCTGGGCCCTCTTGTTGATATTTGGTAAGTATAAAAAAATTATAAACAATAAACAACAGAGTCAGGCTGACTCAGGCAGTGAAAATACAGTTGACTCTCACTATCTCAAACACTGATATATCTCAAACTATCACGTAGGTCATACCAAATTTTGGGCAATGCTTTGGTTTTGCTATGGCTTACTATTGGTTTGACACCTTTTATCTCAAACCACTAGTAACTCAAAGTATTCCAGTCTTTCCAGAGTTTGAGATGATGAGAATAAAGTATATACAACTCGGGTACCAATTTGCAATTATTTGGTATTATAATTCTGAAGTTTCATTATTAACGTCTCTGTCACCACAATATGGGTCATTAAGGAGACTTGGCTGCAAATTTTATAGAACTTCCACCCGACACTAAGAGGAAGTGACTTCTCAAGCCCTGCTGCCCAGAAAAACCAATATGGTTTATATGCTTGGGTAGTCAGACTTGTAACACTTTGCCACTAGAAGCAGTCAACCAGCACTCAAGTACAGTCAGCTTCAATTCTGCGTAGAAGCACAATGAATACCCAAGTAAATTACCCCAGCACTGTTGGGCATGGTCGTAATTTGCATTCATACAATTACTGTGTATCCACAGCTATATATGCAATATTTTTGTGTCAAAATATCAATGAAACATATATTATTAAGATTTGTTAACTGCTAACACTTGCAAATTTATGATAAAATACATTTATAAAATGAAACACATTTAATTTAGTCTCGAACATTGTCACAATCCTGAATGCCAAAATCGGATATTATCTTTGTAGTTCAATAATGCCACCTGGATGAGAATGCAGTGCCACCCAAGAGAAAGGGTCTACAGCTATTAAGAAGCCAGGGTGGATTTGAAATCGTGTTATGAGTCTGAAAAACTCTGACCATCACCCATCAGACATGGAATCAGCTTACATATGAGAAAGGTGAGTATCAGGTGAGTGAAATTTTTTTTTTCAGGTGAATTCAGCAGCAATGTGCTATGGAGGCACTACACCAATGATGCAAGGCATAATTGTCAACAACCATTGTGGGATACATGAAAATGAATCCCACCCTGGAAATAAACAATAGCAGACCTTACATTACTACGAGGAATACATACACAAGATAGTGACATTCAGAATTAGACCAAAAAAACACATTCATATGTAGGTTTAACAAAGCAAAATACCATATATGTACCGTAAACAGGTTACTGTTTAAAAAGAGCTTCTGGTGAACAGTAATGATGAAGGTAGTCCCCTCATGAACCAAACGATCCTAAATTCAGTTTCAGGCATCTCAAGGAAATTTTACCTCGGTATTTTACTTAAATCCCATCTTAATATGACCTTAGTTGTTGGTGGGATGTAAAACTTAAAAGCGCAATAAAACATTAAATTTCATGTAGACTCCTGAATTATTCTCTACAGTTCAGACAAACTGTTAGAACAGATCAACGATTATGTGCCACTCATCCAAGAGCACCACAAAATAGCATTAAAATATATATTTATTACAAAGGTCAATAATTTACGGTACCTATATGATATTTTTGGGCTACGAACAAGCAATTCAGGTATCAGTGGAGGAGTGGATACATCTGAGGAGTGGAGTGAAGGAAACTTTTCACATGGTTAATATTAATTGAGGAAAAGAAAATTGCTCTTAAATCTCAAAAAGTAATGAGAGTTATTTCCCTTAGATCATAACATTTCATGACTGCCTAAGTGTTTATGAACATTTATAAGTTAATTATTATTATGCTTTGACCTACAGATACTTGAAATAAGTTGAAAATACTGTCTATCCTTTAAAATAACTTGAAGAGCAAAATTATACTTGATGAAAGCAGTCCAATATAGTGAGATGCTGAAAAAAAAATAAATCCTTGTAAACTGAAACCACTGGACGAGAAAGCAAATCCCTGGAACAGCAGGTGGGGCGCAACTTTTGAAGCAAGAGACCTCTAGTAATCACAACCGCTCTTATCAACTTGATGGAGTCGATCGATCACCAGGGTCTCTAAGCCAGATAACATGTAAAATCTGGCCTCCACCAGCAGCTCCAAGAGATATCGCCTTTCCCTCGGCAACATAGAAATACTCATTTGAGCTCCACTCCTTAGGTAATTTAGAATTATTCTGAAATGGGCTGGATCCCTGTCAATGTTGTAACGACAGCCAGCATACGGACGCATGGGGCAGTCATCACGCATTAACAGGCTAAAAAATGATCCAGGCTCTGCCAGAAGTGTATTCCTGGAGGTGGAAAATGGCTGGCCACCTATATAGAGAACAATGCCTTTTTCCTGATTCAGCTGTGATTGCCTGAAAAACTTGTTCATGGCAGTTCGAAATAGAGGATCTCGAAGAAAATTTAATTCTCTTTTAGTAGGTATCGGCAATTGATCAGAAGTTCCAAGTCTTGTGAGACTTCTGATATATTGCTGGTACTGTTCAATATCATAATCAATTGGGGTATTTTCTCCAAATTCATTTTCTTCAAAATACCAGGCTGCTTCATTGGCGTTTTGTTCTGTACAGTCTACATTACCAGGAGTGACAAAATCATCGTCAGGTCCTCCACAGGCCCCGGAAGTTGGTGTCACCACAGAAGGGTACTCCTGTGGTGGCATCAACTCAGCATGGTAGCCTGTGTCAGGAAAGGAATCATTTGACCGCAGAATAATATCTGCCACCAGATCTGATGTTTTGCTGCTGTCCAAACAGTTAACAACCTGAGACGATGATTCCGTCACACCTTTTTTATTTTCCTGGCTGTACTGACTGAATTTCTTTTCACATTTCTCAGTTTTCTTATTTTGTTTTACATTGACTTTCTTTTCTGCAGTTTTATATGTATCTGATTTCACTTTTTCCACTTTCTTATGAGCACTTTTGTCTTTTTCAACTTTATCTCTTATGGTTTCCTTAATTAGTTTACTAGGTTTATTTTCTGACTTTTCTGTTTCTACTTTTTCTTTTCCTAATTGTATATTCACCACATTTTCATTCACAAACAGTCCTTTTTCTGATTTTTCTTTGGTTACCATTTCACGGGATAGTTTCTCCTCCATATTCTCCTTTTCTAATTTTTCTTTCAACTTCTTTTCATTTTCTGCTTTCTCCTTTTCTAGTCTATCTTTCTCCTTCTTTTTGTTTTCTACTTTTTCGTTTTCTAATTTCTCCTTTTCTAGTCTTTCTTTCTCCTTCTTTTCATTTTCTACTTTTTCTTTTTCTAATTTCTCCTTTTCTAGTCTTTCTTTCTCCTTCTTTTCATTTTCTACTTTTTCTTTTTCTAATTTCTCCGTTTCTAGTCTTTCTTTTTCCTTCTTTTCATTTTCTACTTTTTCTTTTTCTAATTTCTCCCTTTCTAGTCTTTCTTTTTCCTTCTTTTCATTTTCTACTTTTTCTTTTTCTAATTTCTCCTTTTCTAGTCTTTCTTTTTCCTTCTTTTCATTTTCTACTTTTTCTTTTTCTAATTTCTCCTTTTCTATATTCTCCTTTTCTAGTCTTTCTTTCTCCTTTTTGTTTTCTACTTTTTCATTTTCTAGTTTCTTACTGTTAATGATTGCTTTGGATTTTTTATTTGATTCAGGTGAAGAGCAAGGTGAATTGTTGGATGACGATGATGACGAGGAAGACGAACTGCTGGATGAGACACTGAGATCGGACAGGCGACTTGGGGAAGGAAACCTTACATTCCTGGTAGCAGGATCACAAGCCTGTGCAGCCTCCACCAGTGACCTCAGGTCTTCATCCAGGTGAATGTCATATGGGTCTTGATTAAAGTCTGGCTCCTCCACTGACACTGACCGCGGTCTCTTGCTTTCAGAGGAGTCAGGTGAATGCACTCTCTTGATGTCTCTGGTGTATGAAGTGTGGGGTTTCTTTAGACTGTGGGAAGATGGCGATGGAGACCGTCTCCTCTTCACAACTCTCCTCTCCACTGTTGGGATGTACTGTGGAGGAGAGTGAAGATTTGTCCTTATTGGGGCAGGAACATATGGGTGTATCTCCTCCCACTGCAGAGGCATCCGTCTATTCTTGTATTCAGCGAAAAGCTGCACCGCTTCAGATCCTTGTATGCCGGTTTCTCGGTGAAAAAGGACCATGTCACGTGGGTCACGGCACTTCCCATGCCGGGTTGGTCTGGCTAGAAATTTCTTACATTCGGGGCAGAAGTAACTAAACCCCGAATGCTGTTCCTGGCAGTGGCGCAGTACCTCCCACCTCTTCGTCCATGTCTTGAAGCAGAGTTTGCACCGAAAGGTGGGCTCCTGTAAAATAGGTAAAATCCAGCCATAAGTTTTCTGCTTAAGTTGTATCTTATGCTCAAATTCACAGCAGTTCATTGAATTTGGTTCAGATCATCCATTAGCTGTGAATCAGCAGCAAACACTTAATTAAGATTACTGTCCTACCTGCATTAAAGGACCACCTGTGAATAAAGATCATCTTTCTTTACGTAGGGTGATCTTTATAGACAGATGTAAGTAATCTCTCAAAGCGAGCAAGAATAAAGCAGCAGTTTCTATGTATACCTAGTCTCCCTATAACTTCCAGGAGCTAGCTTAACTGGCTTTACATTTGACTTTTAGCCATAGATCAGCATTACACGTACTTGTTTCTTAGATCATGATGACATTTCATCTCCAGCCATGTTGATTTGCTTGTTTGTATTGGAGCCTGACGGCCCAATCAACACTATTTTAAGTCATTATTTTTAGCCGGTCAGTTTACCTATCCACACTTTTCCTGGACGGACTTATACATAAGCCGTTAATCAGTACGGTGCACATTCTTTTTCCAGAAAATGACAACTGCCCTTCTTGAATCAGCAGAAGGGAGAGCATGACCATAGAAAAAAAAATCATGATCAATCTCCACGAAAGACCAGCCATGTTGACGGATCTCACATACCGTACAGTATAAAAATCAGCTAACATTTAACATAACAGTGGTCTTGATTACCAAAACATATTTGTTATTCAGCTCTGGCGAAAATGACAAAGCTGACATTTCAAGAAATATCATGCTATTCCCTCTCACTTGTATGAGATAATGGACTGATCCCATACTGTAACAGTTTGCTGAGATCATCATAAGTACAACATAATAAATATTATTATGGCCCTTTCAAGATTATTTCACTTACATCAGTCAATTTTTAATCATGTGTGGACGAAAACTAGAGTACTCAGAGAAAAACCTCATGACCTCCACTGCAGGAATCGGCATCTCACTTGTGTCTCATAGCTGAAAATAAATATCTGGCTGCGAGTCACCTGTGTTTTGTGTAAAAGAGTAATTTCATTATCACAAAAAGGACCATCTCTCTGTGTGTATATATAGTTTTATGCCATATTATTGTCTTAATGATGGTACCAAGTGGGTGTATTTTCCCCTTTATATGGTTTCAACCGGTTAAAGTGAACTACTTTGGGTTTTCGTCGGGGATTGTCTTGAATCTTGTAAATGACATCACCGTATTTCGCGATGACCACATATGGTCCCTTCCACGGTCTTTGTAGTTTAAGGGTAACGCCCTTCTTACGCACCGGGTTGTGAAACCAAACTGTCTCACCTACAGAATACTCGTTGAAATTTACATTCTTATCATGATGCGATTTCATACAATCACTAGAGAGTTGGATGTGTTTTCTTGCCAAATCATGTACCTTGATCATATGCTTTTCTAGTTCATATGCATAATCCGTTTGGCATCTACTTTCTGTCGTTTCAGGTATTCCAAGAGCTAAATCAATGGGCAGCCTTATTTGTCTTCCGAGCATTAAGATGCAAGGTGCTATATGTGTGGTTTCGTGAATAGAAGAACGGTAAGACATCAAGAGTAATGGGAGATACACATCCCAGTCATTCTGATTTTCTGATACATAAGCGGCCAACATACCTTGTACACTACGGCATGCTCGCTCGACCATGCCGTCACTTTGTGGTCGCCCTGGCGTCGTGCGTGTCTTTCGTATACCAAGCAAATTACATACCTCTTGGAAAACTTGACTTTCAAAGTTAGACCCTTGGTCACTATGTATGTACAGTGGTACACCAAAATTTGATATGAATCGCTCAATCAGTTTTGTTGCAACCGTCTTAGCATCTGTACTTACCAGTGGTATAGCATCTAACCATTTTGTAAAGTAGCAAGACACCAGTAGCAAAAATCTAGCTTTTGACGCACTGGCCATGGGTAAAGGACCCATCACGTCAATTGCAATTCTTTCCATCGGACAGCCCACATTATATTGCTTCATGGGAGCCTTCACTTTTCGAGGAGGCTGTTTCCGAGAGGAGCATATATCGCATACCCTGCACCAATGTTCAACATCATTTCTGAGATTATACCAATGAAACCTTTGCTTGATTTTGCTTAGTGTCTTTTGTACACCTAAATGAGCTCCAGTGACTGTGTTGTGTAACAGAAAGAAACTTTTCTTGCGGAGAGAAATAGGCAATACAAATTGATGTTGAAACTCCTGTGAGTCTGTACTCACCTTCTTTCGATATAAAATTTCATTTTGAACTACAAGTGATTCCCACATCATCCAATATGACTTTAACTCAGGACCGTATTTCGCTACCTCTGGCCAAGTAGGCTTCTTACCTTCTTTTTTCCATTGTTTTATAAGATGCTTCTCATCTTGTTTGTCCTGTTCAACTTTTATATTCTCGGGAGTTAGACAATCAATGTCGACTAGGTCTGCACTTCTGCCAGCAGCAGTTTCTGATTGGTTTATTAACACTTCTGACTCATCTCTACATGATTCATAGTCTGATTCATCAGAACTAGAATAAATATAATCTTCCAGGCTTTTACTCCTGAGCAGATTATCCTCACGGACAGTTTCAAGAACTTGCTGATCATCGTAGGAGTAATCGCTCCCCATACCTGTTCTCATTTGGAGTTGTTCACCCTTGGTATTTTTATATAACCACTCACAGGGCTCAAATCCGAGACCCTTGCTATTTATATACTTACATTCAGTTTGTGGCTGAGCAGCTTCATCAGGTGCTCTAGCCTCTGGAAGTATTGACTTTAGAGCAGTACCCTCTCTAATCCCCCCATTTGTAGTACTTACTGGTTCGTTCACGAAGCTTAGTTCTGGTAAGGACGTCTCCCCCAAACATCCGCTTCTCCATTGACCATTTTCCGTCGGGACCTGCCCTTCCATATCATTATCAATAGCTCTTAACAAACCTTCTGTCTCTGTACTTTCCCCCATTTTGGTACTCTCCATTTTATTTTCCCCATTAGTCCTGGAGGCCAACTCAGAACTAGTTATGTTATATTTCTTCTCATACCTTTCACAGTACGCACAGTCATCATCTATACATCTTCTTCTCGAAAGCGCGTCGGCATTTGAATGTAATACCCCCGGTCTATGTTCTAATGTAAAGTCATAAGCGGACAGTGTTTCCAACCAACGTCCTAGTTGTGATTCACACATTGAAAAATTATTCATCAGCCATCTCAGGCTGCCATGGTCAGAATGAACTAAAAACGGTCTGCCGTAAAGGTAGTGGTGAAAATGCTTGATTGAACTTACCACTGCCAGTAACTCTTTCCTTGTAGTACAGTACCTTCTTTCTGCTTTGGAAAAACACTTACTGTAATAGCTTATTACTCTTTCTTCTCCATCCTGGAGCTGTGATAGAACAGCTCCCAAGGCATCATTGGAACTGTCACAATCTACTATAAACTTACCCTGAGTCTCTATAGGAAATCCTAATACAGGAGCTGAGGTCAATAGACTTTTCAGTGTATCAAATGCTATCTGAGCCTCATCAGACCACTCAAATCGTACACCCTTTTGGGTAAGTGTATGTAATGGTTTACATATTGAACTAAACCCTTGAATAAATTTTCTCATGTAGGAACAAAATCCTACAAATGATCTAAGCTCAGTAATGTTCTCTGGCACAGGCCAGTTTTTGACACTCTTAATTTTCTCGGGATCCACACTGATACCTGATTCAGATACCAGATGTCCCAGAAAAGAAACCTGTTTCTGGAAAAATGTACACTTTTCTGGATTGAGCTTTAAATTTGCTTCTGAAAGTCGTTTAAGTGCTTCCTCAAGGTTTATAAGGTGCACCTCGAAAGACTTACCATAAACAATAATATCGTCCAGGTAGATCAAAAGAGAATGATATGTTAAATCTGCAAAAATTCTCTCCATTAGTCTCTCAAAAACAGCTGGACTATTTATAGCTCCAAATGGTGTAACTTTAAATTGCCATAAACCACTGCCGGGAATACAGAATGCAGTATAAGGCCTGCTTGATTTAACGACGTTTAACTGGTGAAATCCGCTCCGCAAGTCGAGAGTCGAAAACCACTTTGATTCCCCCAGGGCATCTAAAGAATCATCACAGCGGGGCAAGGGCTGACTATCGGGAATAGTCACCTTATTCAGTTTACGGTAATCTACGCAAAATCTGATACTCCCATCTTTCTTGGGAACAATTATTACAGGAGAAGACCATGGACTGATTGATGGTTCTATGATATCTTTATCGGCCATTGCTTTAATCTCATCCTGAGCGGCTTGACGCTTTGCTAGCGGTAATCGATAAGGTTGCTGTTTAATCGGTTTTGTACCTGGTAAAAGGTTAATTTCATATTCTACCAATGAACTGCGACCTAAGTCATGTTTATTCTTTGAAAAAGTATTTTGGTATTTTATGAGCAATTCTCTCAAACAGGCTTGTTGTTCCGGGGTTAGACATTTAGAACTTTTAAAGTAGAGCTCTTTTAAATGTTCTGGAACCTCTGTCTTGGAGCATGATTTTATATCAGTTTCTTGTGAGTCAGTGCAGTTCACAGACAAAAGCTGCTCTGGTTCTACTGGCTCATATGAGGCCACAATGGTATCTTTGTATAACTTGTAGCTGTGGTTATATGGGTTGGCAATACGCAAAGGAACTGTACCTGTAGAAGGACAAACTAGAGCTTTGCCCACAAGCAGTCCCTTGGTATGCAAGAATTTTGGATCTGCCTCCAGAAAACCAACAGATTTTCTGTCAATAATCCCTCGTGCATAACCAGGAACCACAACTTCGGTTGCAGGAGGTATCACAACATGATTCAAGACAGAGACTCTACAGCATCGCGGTTGCGCTTCACGGCTGTTTCTGAAGCATAATATTTCCTCATTGTTTATTTTAATAAGCCTGCGTGAAAGAATCAGATCACATTTGTGAGCAGTCATAAAATCCATACCAAGTATACCCTCATTTTCAATGTCTGCGACAAGAATGGTGTGTTGAAAGGTTTGTGAGCCTACTGTCATTTCAGCATCTGCTTTGCCTAAGAAAGGAGTTACCTCCCCTGTAACAGAAAGCAATTTTGTATTTGTAGGCTGCAAGTTTTGGTGAAAATCTGAAGAAAGCTGCTCAATCATACTCCTGCTCAGAATTGTCACATTTGAGCCAGTATCTATCAAAAAAGTAAAATGACGGTTTTCAATCATGACACATACAAAATAACCTTCTTCAATACACCAGTTCTTGCGCATGGCAACAAGATCTATATTGGGTCCTTCTAATTCAGCCTTGACCCGGACCCCTGGTTTAGCCGACTGAAGTTTCCCTGCCAGTTATTTTGGAACCGGGAATTTCTGGGTGTTTGATTATCTGAGTTATAATGGTTTTCTCTTGGATTACCTCCCCTGAATTGGTTTTGCCTTTGATGGTAATTTCTTGCATTGGTGTTCACTTGCCTATTAACATGGGCATTTGGTCGAAAGTTGTTGTGGTTATCCCTTCTGTTAAAATTCTGTTTCGATATGAAACTTTGCAGAGATTTCTGAATAGAATCTACATTTTTGGTTAGATCATCAAGACGTTTCTCTAACCCACCTGACAATGTACCTTGCTTATCAACAGTTTTTGTGGAGCCAGTTTGTTCCCCTTGTTCGATTTTACCAACCAACCGCATTCTTTGTTTATCAGCTATACGATGAGCCTCAAACCTTACCGCTGTCTTCTCGGCTTCTGCCAAAGTTTTAGGCCCAACCTCACGCAATCTTAACCTTATTTCAGATTCTGAAAGCGCATCGATAAAGTGATCAAGGGACAACGCCTCAATTACGTCTGGCGAAACATTCGGGTACGATTGTCGAGTCAATTTTCGGATAGACATTGCTAGTTGCGGGATTGTCTCCCCTTTACTCTTCACACGTGATTTCAACTGAGACCTGAAAACTTCCGCTCGGTTCTCAGAACCATACCTTTCCATCAGTTTTTGTACCAAACTTGAATAATCTCGACGCTGTTCAGCTGACAGTTCATTTAATAAAGTGCGAGCTGAACCTGTCAAACAACTGGCCAGATAAAGCGATTTGGCTCGGTAGTCCCAGTTGTTAATTTCCGACGTGATCTCAAACTGAGTCAGAAAATCCTCAAACTCATCTTCTGTACCTGAATAGGTTTGCGGTTTAATCCTTACAGAGTTATCTACCCTTGATTGTGAAGTAGCACTGTTTGACTGAGAATTTGGTTCTGGTAAATTGAAATTTATGGCTTGTGGTGCCATCTGATTATTATCTCTGAGACCTAGAGACTGTGGAACAGGAATGCCAAAAGTCTGCATAGGTGTACTGTTTCTAAGCTGTGCATTCCCCTGATTATTGTTTGAATTGATACGTATCTGATTTTGAATATGTTGTACTTGTGAGTCAAGGGCAGAAAACTTCTGCTGCATATTTTCATTCAAGTTAAGTACAGTTTCCTTAACCTGACGCGCAATACTGCTCATTTCATCTTTGAGTTCAGTTTCAAGCCGTGTCAATTGTTGGGTGTTATCAGACTCATTTTCGAAAATTTCTGACTCATTATCACTGTTGTCACCATCATGAGGAACCTCCGTAGCTCCACTGAGCGGCAATATTTCCTCGGCTTCAGCCATATTTTATGTATATAGCAGACGTATTTATATTTCAATAGAATGTTAAATATAGAAAAGTAAGATTTATATAATATTTTGTATAATCCCACTACAACTACCAATCACCAAGATTGTGACCAAGATATTCTTTCTATTTTCAGGTGCGAGTTTTGCGGAAAACGGACAGCTCAAAACAGACAGAACCACCGATTTCGAATATAAAAATTGTACTTGCTTAAATAAACTTGCTAAATGTCGAGCTTTAATTCACTTGTGTTCACCCATTCTTGTTTAGGCATTCATTTGCAGCAGATCTGTGATTAATAAATTTTTTTTTTTTTTTTTTGATCGATCACAATCAATTGAACTATCACAATCGATTGAATTATCACAATCGATTAAATTTCTCATACATAAAAAAGTATCACAGTTATCACACCTGATAGCTATTGATCATGTAAAATTTTGAATTTATGAAAAGATTTATCACAATTCGACAATGATCAATCACAATCGACTAAAACTAATCGATTGAAATTTCCAAAAATTTCAAAGATCTTACAAAATTTTCACACTTCTGTTATCACAACTGATAACAGTTAAACATTTCAACCTTTTTATCACCATCAATCAAATTCGATCACAATAAAATCCCAACGCTGACACCAAATCTGTAACGTACTAGGGGATGGTGATGTAGTCAGGAGGTCGGCAAGAGCGCCAGGCTTTGTAACCCTAGTATTACAGAACTGTGGGTTCGCTTGGAGACTGGACCGTTTGCAGTGGGAAAGACAATAATAATAATAATGGAAAACTTTTATATCCTTCTTTATTTTTGGATGATAATATAACTTATAAGTAGATATTCATGCCTTATATATGAGGTCTTTGTTATCTCAACCAGATCTGGTGGTTAGAATCACCAGAACCGCACAAAAAATAACACTTAAGTAAAGATGTTCAGGCTGATGTTCAAACCGAATATTGTCCCTAACATCAAGATTTCTTTATACATACTAGAAAATATTAATTAAGGGACACACACAGAGAGATTTACCACTACAACCCTGATAAAACTTAAGAATAATGGTTTAAATAATGGGCTATCCCAATACAGACTGAGTGGGTGGGGTGCACCTGATGTTTCTGGACTCACTATTCAGATTCAGATAGCAACCGAATTTGGTGGTGAGCTTGCAACCAGATGAGGTTATATGCAACTAGTTGTTGTATTTAATTCACCTGTCTAGATGGGGGTCTATCACCCATTAGTGTGATTCTAAAGGCCGCAACCGATGGTGGTCTTAATTGTCGTCTGCTATGTGGCACCGGATCTGGTGGTGGGCTGGTGAGCGCACAGTCTAGACTAGACAACAGTGCGCCAGATCCTTGACTTGATAGATTTTGTAAGGTAACCGGGCGCTAAAAGCACATAGGGGCTACCCCAAGCGGTGACGGCTCCAGCTTTTATACCCTTAACCTATGACGTCACGGGATTCCCTCGCGACGACCTCGAGCTCCGGTCTCCCTATTTGGTGACAAGAAGTGACAAGAGGTGACAAGAAGTGACAAGAGGTGACAAGAAGTGACAAGAGCTATTTTATGGTGACAAGAAGTGTAAAAACGCATTTTCGACCCTTTTTAAAAGTAAAATATGATATATTAAAAATTTTTGCAAGCGTTTGAATTCCTTTTAAGACTCCCATGATGCGCTGCAGCCGAGTACTCGAGCCAGAGAAAAGCAAACGCTCGCATGCGTATTTAAGCCTGTAAATTACTACACCCCTATCATAAACCAAATTATTTATTGTAACATGACTAGGCAAATGATTTGTTCATGCCTGAAAATGAATTTCATACAATATAGGACACTAGAACCCCAAATGACCCACTAGAATCATATCAGGGCTGTCTTCAGATTTTCTTGTCGGGAATAAATTCAAGCTGGTGACAAGAGAATGTACACGATGTGTCTCACTGTCACACAAAATTCTAATAAAATGTGTATATACCTCAGCTGAGATTCATATATCAGGCTGCGCCTATGCGCAGGCTGATCCAAGTATTTTCAAAGGCACACATGCTCGATGACGCTTCAGTGCCTCTTCAGATTTTCTTGTCTGGAATAAAGTCAAGCTGGTGACAAGAAAATTTTACATGTATTAAATGATCTATTATATTTCTCCGTCACATAAAATTATACCCTCAGCAGAAAAAAACTAACCAGACTGCGCATATGCACAGGCTGATCCAAGTCTTGCTTCTGATTCTGACTGCCTCTTCAGATTTTTTTGGGTCGGGAATAAATTCAAGTTAATTTGGTGACAAGAAAATTTTACACGTATTAGATGCTATACTATATTTCTCCGTCACATAAAATTATTCCCTCAGCAGAGAAAACATACCAGACTGCGCATATGCTCAGGCTGATCCTTTCTAGGCACACTTGCTCGACGACGCTTCAGTACCTCTTCAGATTTTTTTGGTCGGGAATAAAGTCAAGTTAATTTGGTGACAAGAAAATTTTACACGTATGAGCTGATCTACTATATTTCTCCGTCACATAAAATTATACCCTCAGTGGAGAAAACATACCAGACGGCGCATATACACAGGATGATCCAAGTCTTTTCTAGGCACACTTGCTCGATGACGCTTCCGTGCGTCTTGTCGGGAATAAAGTCAAAATACATGTATGTGATAATTTACTCTATTTCTCTGTCACATAAAAATTCTAGAAAATGTATAAAGGCCCCCCCCCACCCCCCCACCCCCTCCCCACACACACACACCACACCATAAAGCTACACAGCAGAGATCAGCGATTCTGATATATCAGACTGCGCAGGCTGGTATGAGTCTTCTCTGGGAGCACATGCAGAGAGAGAGAGAGAGAGAGAGAGAGAGAGATAAATAGACAGAATATGATCATTAGAATAAGATTTAATTTGAAAGAAATTAAAACAAGATGTGTTTGTGAAACACTGATGCCCCCGGACAGCGCCAATGTTAATGTTTTTAAAAATTTTGAAAAAAAATAGGTCAAAGGTCAAGTTCAAGGTCACAAGATCAAAAATTATGGTACCACTGGAAAGGTCTTGTGATAAGGTATACACATGTGAAATATGAAAGCTCTATCTATTACCATTCAAAAGTTATGCCCAATGTTAAAGTTTTTGCAGACGGACAAACGGACAAACAGACAAACAGACGGACAGACCAAAAACTATATGCCCCCGAATCTCTTAGATTCCGGGGGCATAAAAATACTGGTTTTTAATTTTTTTTTTATTTTTTTTTATTTTTTTTTTTTTTTGGTTTGGGTTTTACGGCCCTTTCAAGATTATTTCACTCATATCGAGCCGATCGTTAATCAGAGGTGGGCGAAAACCGGAGTACCCGGAGAAAAACCACCTGACCTTCCGTTGCAGAACTTGGCGTCTCACACGTGGCCCGAGCGAGGCTCGAACCTACGGCGGTGAGAGACCTAATGACTAAGAGTCAGCGCTCTTATCCACTAGGCCACGGAGGCCCGTTTTTCGTTTTTTATTCTTATTCTCATGTCAAAGGTATGAATATTTTGAATAGACAGAATATATTTATTTATTTATTTTTAAACACTTGTCAACGCTATGAATTTATGATTAGCAAGCGGAGTCAAAATTATGTGTCAACCAAATGCTCATAACACAAGCTTGTGATTAATCAACCGTGATGACTCAATACTGAGTGACAGCAATTATCTTAATGAGTGGCACACGCACGATAAAGGAAGGAAGGAAGACTTTTATCCCAACTGCTTGTTTGTTTGTATTGCGGTTTAACGGCACAGTCAACACTATTTAGGTCACTTCAGTATTTTCTTATTTCTGCTCAAAGTCATATATTGCGGGTACTCGTTAAAACTGTCTCATCCTGATCTGATCCTGCCCAGGCAAAGCGGTGCGAGTCGGACCGTCCATGCTTAGAAACACTATATATTGGCATCATTGAGCAACAGGGCTTGAGATGTCAATTCACCTCATTGTCGGGTACAAGTCCCACAAAATTTGAAGCAACGGTTTCATTGGGCAACGGGGCTTGAGAAGTCAATTCATCATAATGGGTTCACCCCCGCCCATGATGCTTGCTCGCAGAGCTGAAACTGACCACACGAGTGCTGGTAAACCGCTTAGAAGGACTAAGCCTACCCAGGCAAAGCAGTGTGAGTCAGATCGTCCGATGCATACAAGCCTTCTGGTTGGGCTTGAGATGTTATTTCATCTCAATGTCGGGTAAAAGTCCCAAGGTCTCCCAAATGACCTAAATAATCCTGGTTAAACCCGCTTTTATATTTGTAAAATGAGACGACATTGTTTTTGAGCCTGAGATACCCACGTAAAATTCACTTTTTTTGCTTATAAAATGAAGTGACTTTGTATATAAAGAGGGGAGAACTTTCTTGTCGGTAAATGCCGTAAAACGTCTGAATAAAGCATGTTGCTTTTTCCTCCAAGCGCCTTTAAACTTGGCCAAAAGTAATTTCTAACACAAGGATAACACTAAATTTATCGATTTAAGCAATAATATAGTTAAATTTTGTGTTAGAAAGTTTCTTGTCACCATAAAAAGCTCTTGTCACCTCTTGTCACTTCTTGTCACTTCTTGTCACCTCTTGTCACTTCTTGTCACCAAATAGGGAGACCCTCGAGCTCACATGATCGAATGAAGCGATTTCATTGGTCGAAGGAGAGAACCAAGTAACTGTCATGGCGGCCTCCCGGTAAAAACAAATAGAATCAAGAAAATAACGCAATATTAGACGCTAAAAAGGATTTAACATAAAAAGTTACCACTGCAAGCTTATGCAGGAAGTAACAGGGCATCGAGATAGACCGGGCAGGTAAGGGGGAAGTAGTTTATAAAGGTGTTGTAGCGGTAAAACCCCAACAATGTGGAAAGACCGCATGTACAAATACATGTATACAACTGCAAAATGCAGAGAATAAAAGAGAGAAATATGAGCTTTGCGAGCAGGCTGGTCAAGAACGTTACAATATATATATAGGCAGGTTTTCGTAAACTATGTTGTGAGTGTTCGTTAGACTCGCCTCTTTGCGGCGGTTAAAACGAGTACCCAAAACCTATAAAATATAGCCGAAAGTGGAGCCTTATTCTTAAAGGAGTATCACTTTCATATAAAATGACCACGAGTACAATTATCATATGAAATTTATGAATCTAGACCTCGGCGAGTTCCGTAAATTTCATAAGAAATGACCACTAATACCATTATCATGAAATTTATGAATCTAAACCTCGACGAGTTTCATAAGAAATGACCGCGAGTGTGGACCCTGATCAGAATATAGGTCTTCTGATCAAAATTTGTCCCATTTCAGGTTGTCGAATGCAGAATCGTTCGGTAGAAAGGAGACACGTGCACCGCTAATTCTGAGATAAAACTGTTGGAAACGTACAATGTTGTCATCCAAAAATCAAATACGGGGTCATATGGGATAGTAGATTCCACATCTGTACAAATTATCAACATGTTTCAACCTGCACTTTTGCAACAAACAAACACCCGCTGGCTGTTATAGGGGACGGCAACTGTCTGTACCGGGAGGTTTCCAGAGGTTTAAGTGGTGATGAGAGTCAGCATTTCTTACTCAGGTTAAAGACCGCATTAGAAATAATAACACATCGTAAATATTATGACATCACTATGAGAACTTATTCTGACCTGATCAAGGACAATAGAATCATAGTAAGCAAATATGATAAACTTGTATATGACACTGTGAATTTGGGATCGTATTCAGAAATGGCGCATTTGTATGCTCTGAGCGCAGCGCTAGGCATGCCTTTACGATCTTACTACCCTCCATAAATGTCACCAGAATTATCATCTGATGCATTTTGTAAGAAAGTAGTGGGCCGTGATGTTCGTTCAAAATCTACACCCCCTGTTACAGTAATGTGGTTTCAAATGAGAGTCTCTTCTCAAATAAGAGATTTTATTCCTAATCATTTTGTTGTTTTATGTGATCAGACATCCAGAGAAGTCGTTGTTTTAAATGACACTGATACGGTAGCAGATGGAATCTGTACTACTGAAACATGTGATGTAGGTACTGATGAACAAAAATCAGACTGTTTGGACCAAGGTAATGACACAATAACTGCAAATGACTCGCCCCCAAACAGACTGGACTGTAGTTTAACCTCAGACAGTGTTTCGAACATTAATGATCAACCAGATATCATAAATGACTCGCCCAAAAATATTACGGAATCATCTAAAAATATACTTGATTGTAGCGTACCGCCTCGGCGAGAACTCACAATCTATGATTTTAAACAGAAATAAGAAAAATATCGTTTACCAATTGGATCCCCAGTTTTACTATTTAAAAGTGGGGCTTAAGTGGGTAAAAACTACATAGGCGTGTGTTCGTGATGATGTGACCTATAATACCATTGATAGAGTAAATGTCGCAGCAGGTATAAAAGTGTCGTATAAATTAAGCATAAAAGCTTAAAAATGGTACAGACTATTCAACTATTGTAGAATTAGCTGAGAGCTTATACGTTGTCTGGTCTGGTGCTATAATAGTTAGGCACTGTTCTCAGAGATCTGTTTTGATAAATAAAGCTTTTAAGAGACCTATTGCGCTATATACTGGTACCAGAATCAGAATCAGAATTGTTACTGGTGACACGTCAAATGACATTCATACACCAGGACCTGTGATGTGGGAAGTTAGTCCCTAGCTCTTATCAAAGAGGTAAATTTAGCTACACAATCATCAGCGCCTTCAGCTGTCGAAATAATCGAATCGGGAAGGGCATTCCAATCTCTAATGATTCTGGGGAAGAACGACTCTTTATAAATGTCAGTTCTTGTGCTAAGGGTCTGAAACACCAACGAATGGTGATTTCTAGAGTGCCTAGCTGGGGGAACAAGGTCATCGGTTGGAATGCTGGCAGCACCCTTTAGACCTTTGTATAAAAGGATTAGCCTACTGTCTTTTCTCCTTTTCTTGAGAGACTCCCATTTTAATTTTCCAAGTATTCCAGTCATGCTCCCAGTTTCAAAGCAGTAATTGCCTGTTACAAATCTAGCAGCTCTATTCTGAACTTTCTCAATTTCATCGTTAAGGACCACTCCACTGGGGTCCCAGATACAACTACCATATTCCAAGATTGGGCGAACAAGACCTTTATATACTGCCTCTTTTACATCCTGAGGGCACTGATGATGATTTCGCTTCAGGAAACCAAGCGTTCTATTTGCGTTAGTACACATGTTGCTAATATGAGTATTCCATCTCAAGTTGTGTGAGATTGTCACTCCAAGGTATTTAATGGAGTCCACATTCTCGAGGACCGTTCCCTCTAAGGTGTAAGAAGCCTCGGCTTTATTAGATCTCTTCCTAGTTATCTGCATAATATTGCATTTAACTGGCTGAAATCTCATGCCCAATTTACGTGCCCAACATCCTAATCTATCTATGTCAGCCTGAAGTTTCAATGAGTCATTTGTATCTCTAATTTCCCGGTAACAAACACAGTCATCTGCGAACAGTCTTATTTCTGAGTCAATGTCAGTGGAAATATCATTGATGTACAGATGGGACAAAAGTGGACCAAGAACGGTCCCTTGCGGGACTCCAGACAGAACTGGAGCCCACTCCGAAGATTCACCATTAAAGACACATTTTTTTCTCTATATAAAAGGGGTGGCCTGTCTAATCATCTGCAATAAACAAATCCTTGGGACCATAGTGCACATCAAAGGCTTATCTTATCTAAGTGATTATGAGGTGCTTATGAGCACAGACTCTCTGAGAGATATGTTTAAAAAGGGGCAATATAAGGGAAAATTGTGTGATGGTATATTTTTTATTTTATTGAGATTGTTTCCAACAAAGTTTTGTTTTAAATTACTTCTTTTTTATTAAAACAAAAAAAAAAAAATTAAATGAAAACACTGACATTCATTGTTTCAGTAACTCAAACGTGAAAAGAAGTAAACTAAATGAACTGATTAAATCAATCAATTAACATTTATTTATTTATTTACTTATTTATTCATTATTTTGAAAGTATGTTATACAAATGATATAATGCCTAAAACATAATTTAGCATTTTGAAGTTTCAAGATGCAACTATATAAAGTGTTTCTTGTTTTTACACACAATCATATCAGAAAAGAGAACCCCCACATTTTTATTCAGTAAAACAGGGGCTTAGAGGATTGTATATTAGTTTTCTTATTTCTGCTAAAAAAACATACATTGTGGGACCTCGTTAGAACCACCTCTAACAAGTATCCACAATGTAAAAAAATATTGTACGGAAAACTGGGATTAAGAGAGGTATACATTATTTTTCTTATTTCTACTGAAAAACATATATTGTGGGTTCTCATTAGAACCGCCTCGCAGAGGCTGTTCTAACGAGTACTCACAATTTAATAATATTGTACTGTAAAACTGGGATTTATAGGGGGTAAACATTTTTTTTTTATTTCTAGTCAAAAACATATATTGTGGGTCATCGTTGCATGTTTTTATAATGATTATAAATAATGGTGCCAACAAAGTTTTGTTTTAAATTACTTCTTTTTTATTAAAACAAAAAAAAATTAAATGAAAACACTGACATTCATTGTTTCAGTAACTCAAACGTGAAAAGAAGTAAACTAAATGAACTGATTAAATTCAAGATTAAATCAATCAATTAACATTTATTTATTTATTTACTTATTTATTCATTATTTTGAAAGTATGTTATACAAATGATATAATGCCTAAAACGTAATTTAGCATTTTGAAGTTTCAAGATGCAACTATATAAAGTGTTTCTTGTTTTTACACACAATCATATCAGAAAAGAGAACCCCCACATTTTTATTCAGTAAAACAGGGGCTTAGAGGATTGTATATTAGTTTTCTTATTTCTGCTAAAAAAACATACATTGTGGGACCTCGTTAGAACCACCTCTAACAAGTATCCACAATGTAAAAACATATTGTACGGAAAACTGGGATTAAGAGAGGTATACATTATTTTTCTTATTTCTACTGAAAAACATATATTGTGGGTTCTCATTAGAACCGCCTCGCAGAGGCTGTTCTAACGAGTACTCACAATTTAATAATATTGTACTGTAAAACTGGGATTTATAGGGGGTAAACATTTTTTTTTATTTCTAGTCAAAAACATATATTGTGGGTCATCGTTGCATGTTTTTATAATGATTATAAATAATGGTGACTAAAAAAAAAATAAAAGTGCGGAATATCAAAACCAGGACGTAGTTATAAAACAAGCAAATGAATAGATGTGAATTTTCTCAAGGTAACTGATTGCCCTCTCTTGGCCCCCTACCTGTATGACAGTCAGAATACCCCAACTGTATCTTATCTCAAAACTGAATTGTTAAATAATCGATCATTAGTATGTGATGTAATCAAAAGATGTGTCTTTAACAACAACCCGCTGTTTTCTGTAGCAAAGAAAGGAATCTATCATTTGAGGGTCTTTCCCCCAATTCCATAACCAAATAACTTAGATTTAAGTAGTTCATGAGGAGGGGTGTCAAAAGCCTTCTCGAAGTCCAGAATAAATGTGTCCACCTGTCCCCCTTTGTCCAAGATTTTTGCCCAGTCATTAATAACTGTGCTTAGCTGAGTTTCACAACTGTGCCTTTTCCTAAATGCATGTTGTCTGTCTGACAAAAGTTTATGTTCGTCCAAGTGGGCCATGATGTTTGAATAGACTATATGTTCCAGCAATTTACACAGAACACAAGTCAGAGACACATGGCGATAATTAAGGGCAAGAGCCCTATCTCCTTTTTAGCTCACCTGTCACGTAGTGACGAGGTGAGCTTTTGGGATCACTTTTTGTCCGTCGTGCGTCCGTGCGTGCGTCCGTGCGTCCGTAAACTATTTCAAATAAGTATATCTCCAATACCCCATGGCCAATCTCGATCAAATTTCATGTGAATCATCATCAGGTAGGGGGAAAGGCTGCATAAGGTTTTTGGGCTGATCAGATTGGAATTCAGGTTGCAATGGCAACATATAGCTCCCATAGACTTATAATGGGAAAACATTTTAAAATCTTCTTCTCTGAAACCACAGGGCCCAGAGCTTAGATATTAAGCATGTAGCAAGGGCAAGTGGACAACTACATAATTCCTGCCAATCATGCCCCTCGGTGCCAAATGGGCCACGCCCTAGGGCCCCTTCACTCCCATAGACTAATAATGGAAAAAAAGCTTCAAAAATCTTCTTCTCTGAAACCACAGGGCCCAGAGCTTAGATATTTAGCATGTAGCAATGGCAAGTGGTCACCTACATAATTCCTGCCAATCATGCCCCTGGGTTCAAAAAGGGCCACGCCCCGGGGCCCCTTCGCTCCCATAGACTCATAATGGAAAAAAGCTTCAAAAATCTTCTTCTCTGAAACCACAGGGCCCAGAGCTTAGATATTTAGCATGTAGCAATGGCAGTTGGTCACCTACATAATTCCTGCCAGTCATGCCCCTGGGTTCCAAATGGGCCACGCCCCGGGGCCTCTTCGCTCCCATAGACTCATAATGGAAAAAAAGCTTAAAAAGTCTTCTTCTCTGAAACCACAGGGCCCAGAGCTTATATATTTAGCATGTAGCAATGGCAGGTGGTCACCTACATAATTCCTGCCAATCATCCCCCTGGGTTCCAAATGGGCCACGCCCCGGGGCCCCTTCGCTCCCATAGACTCATAATGGAAAAACAGCTTCAAAAATCTTCTTCTCTGAAACCACAGGGCCCAGAGCTTATATATTTAGCATGTAGTAACAGCAAGTGGTCACCTACATAATTCCTGCCAATCATGCCCCTGGTGTCCAAACGGACCACGCCCCGGGGCCCATTAGCTCCTATAGACTCATAATGGAAAAAAGCTTCAAAAATCTTCTTCTCTGAAACCACAGGGCCCAGAGCTTAGATATTTAGCATGTAGGAAGGGCAAGTGGTCACCTACATAATTCCTGCCAATCATGCCCCTGGGTTCCAAATGGTCCACGCCCCGGGGCCCCTTCGCTCCCATAGACTCATAATGGAAAAAAGCTTTTAAAATCTTCTTCTCTGAAACCACATGGCCCAGAGCTTAGATATTTAGCATGTAGCAATGGCAAGTGGTAACCTATATAATTCCTGCCAATCATGCCCCTGGGGTCCAAATTGGCCACACCCCGGGCCCCTTAGCTCCTATATACTCATAATGGAATAAAAAGTTCAAAAATCTTCTTCTCTGAAACCACAGGGCCCAGAGCTTAGATATTTAGCATGTAGCAACGGCAAGTGGTCACCAACATTATTCCTGCCAATCATGCCCCTGGGTTCCAAATGGGCCACGCCCCGGGGCCCCTTAGCTCCTATAGACTCATAATGAAAAAAAAAGCTTCAAAAATCTTCTTCTCTGAAACCACAGAGCCCAGAGCTTAGAAATTTAGCATGTAGCAACGGCAAGTGGTCACCTACATAATTCCTGCCAATCATGCTCCTGGGGTCCAAACAGGCCACGCCCTGGGGTCCCTTAGCTCCTATAGACTCATAATGGAAGAAAAGCTTCAAAAATCTTCTTCTCTGAAATCACAGGGCCCAGAGCTTAGATATTTAGCATGTAGCAATGGCAAGTGGTCACCTACATAATTCCTGCCAATCATGCCCCTGGGTTCCAAATGGGCCACGCCCCCGAGCCCCTTCGCTCCCATAGACTCAAAATGGAAAAAAGCTTCAAAAATCTTCTCCTCTGAAACCGCAGGGCCCAGAGCTTAGGTATTTAGCAAGTAGCAACGGCAAGTGGTCACCTACATAATTCCTGCCAATCATGCTCCTGGGGTCCAAATTGGCCACTCCCGCGGGCCCCTTAGCTCCCATTGACTCATAATAGAAAAAAGCTTCAAAAATCTTCTTCTCTCAAACCACAGGGCCCAGAGCTTAGATATTTAGCATGTAGCAACAACAAGTGGTCACCTACATAATTCCTGCCAATCATGCCCCTGTGGTCAAAACGAGCCACGCCCCGGGGCCCCTAAGCTCCTATAGACTCATAATGGAAAAAAATGCTTCAAAAATCTTTTTCTCTGAAACCACAGGGCCCAGAGCTTAGATAATTAGCATGTGGCAATGGCAAGTGGTCACCTACATAAATCCTGCCAATCATGCCCCTGGGGTCCAAATGGGCCACGCCCCAGGGCCCCTTAGCTCCCCTAGACTCATAATGGAAAAAAGCTTCAAAAATCTTCTTCTCTGAAACCACAGGGCCCAGAGCTTTGATATGTAGCATGTGGCAATGACAAGTGGTCACCTGCATAAATCCTGCCAATCATGCCCCTCTGGTCCAAATGGGCCACACCCTGGGACCCCCTTAGCTCCCATAGACTCAAAATGGAGAAAAGCCTAAAAAATCTTCTTCTCTGAAACCAAAGGGCCCAGAGCTTAGATATTTAGCATGTAGCAACGGCAAGTGTTTACCTACATATTTCCTGCTAATCATGCCCCTGGGGTCCAAATGGGCCACGCTCCGGTGCCCCTTAGCTCCCATAGACTCTAAATGGAAGAAAGCTTAAAAAATCTTCTTCTCAGAAACTGTGAAGCACAGAACTTAGATATTTAGTTCAAACTGGCCAAATCCTGTGGCCCCTTAACTCCAACAAACTTATAAGGGAAAAAAGCTTCAAACATCTTCTTTGAAACTATGAAATACAGACCTTAGATATTTAGTATATAGCAACACAAAATGGTCACCTACATAAATCCTGCCAACCATGCCCTTTAGGTCAAAATTGGCCAAGCCCCAGGGCTCATTAGCTTCTATAGACTTATACTGGAAAAAAAAATCTTCTTTTCCAAAACCATAAGGCACAGATTTTGTTTGATTTGAGGTTTTACATCCCTGTCAACACTGTATAGGTCATTTTGGAGATGTCTCTTCCAATTTTGTGGGACTTTTAACCCAATATTGAGATGAAATTACATCTCAAGCCCTGTCGCCCAATGAAACCAATAGGGTTTATACGCATGGACACCGCTTTGCCTGAGCTTAGATATTTAGTATGTAGCAATGTCAAGTGGTCTCCTACACTAATGATTTTCTGGTACACAGGTGAGCGATATAGGGCCATGGGGCCCTCTTGTTTTTAAAAGTGGACAGATGTTTGCTAAGAGCCATTCTTTGGGGATATCACCCGTATCAAGAGACTGTTGAAACAGGTGTGCAAAAACTGGTCCCAACTCATTTCCTAGTTCCTTCAGGACTCTAGGATGAAGCTCGTCAGGTCCTAAGGCCTTACTGGGATTTAAGCCTTGAAGTAATTTGATCACTCCTGCAGCTGTCACAACAATATTATTCATGAATGGGGCCGATCTTCCAGTCAATGGAACCTCCGTGAACTCAGTTTTATTAAACGCATCATTGAATTGACCAACTAGTTCCTCTGCTCTTTCAGAGTCTGATTCAGCAACCCCGTCCCCTCCTCTTTTATTAAGGGGCGGGATACCTTGCCTGTCTTTCTTCTAGCTATTAATATATCTGTAGAAGTATCTGGGATTTGCCTTTTCATCATCTACCAAGTTATTCACAAACAAATCATGCTGATTTTTTTTTTATATCAGTCTTGATTTCACGTCTCAAGTTTTCAAATTTTGTCCGGAGTTTACCACTTCCCGTCTTTTTTGCCTTTGCATGAATCTTATTCCTTCTGCCAATTTTCCTTCTTATCTCTGGAGTGATCCAAGGAAAAGAAGATACAGACCTACTAGTTTTTGAGGGGATATGATTTTAGGCCGAAGTATGAATGAAAGAAGTTATCAAATCAAAATTCTCCTGTACAGACCGAGCATCTGAATGACCATTAAAGTAATTCTCCTTTGCAAATCTGAGTGCATCCTTCCTCATATTTTCATAGTCACCTTTCTGATATGAGTACACCTTCCTCCGAGGTTTCTTTATTGGTGGGCTGCTATAAAAACATGGGCTAATTTCCTTGACAAAAATGTCAAATACAGATTCCAAAAGTAATATATGGTGTTTTTGGGAGATTCCATAAACATTTTTAATAGCAAATAGAACGGGGAAGGGGGGGGGGGGGGGGGGGTGAAAAAAAGGCCCGTTCCGGTTATTGCAGGTCCGTTCCGGTTATTGGGTTCGTTCCGGTTAGTAAACGCACCCCCTCGCGGTATTTTCTTAGTAAAGAGTTCTGTGACGTCATCACATCCAGTTGTTAAAAGTATAAATAAAGGCCTTTCATTTATACCAACAACATCGAAACTTTCTGTTCAAAGACGTCAGTTAAAAATAAATTTATATTTCCTTGCATATTTTGGCTGTTTTTCTTAATACCTTTTTTAGTATGTATTGATGTGCCTCTCAAAAGCAATAGTTTTTTTCTTTTTGAAATATTTTCCCCATCACAACATTTTCTGTCTTCTGCTACTTCATGTCACATGACCTGTTGGAGTCAGCTTCCATTTTTTATCTACAGGGACTGCCCCAAATTTGATGCCAGTGTTTAACTTTTGTCTTTGCTTTGCAGTTCAAAAGTGAAATACATACCTTGTTTTAGTTTAGCTCCCTCTTCTTTATCGGATGCAGCCATAAAAAGCTGTGGTGACTAATAAAAACACTGGGTTTCTCTCATCATAAAAAGTGTACCCAGTGTTACATACCCCTATAAAACACTAAATACATCTCATATCCCAGTAAACACAAAACGTTATCGTAACGTTTTTTATTGGTTTCAAAATGGTTACGCAGAACGTAACGTTTTGTAAACGTTTTGCTAACGTTTTTATTCTGTGTCAAACTGCGATAACTGTTTTTAGCAATCAGATAAAAATACTTCCTTTCTACAAAACCTAGAGCTTATTCCTTAACCTGTCAAATACTTTTCGAGGAAGTTATAAAAAGGTTACAGAAAAAACAAAGTTTACTAACGTTGTGAAAACGTTCTATAAATGTTGTAGAATTTGTTGATATAAATGTGCACCTTCTTTCCGCCAATATTGTTGGGACAAAGAACAAAGAAAATCAAACGCCTCACCGAATTAGTGTTTTTCCGGCTCATTTTGCTCCAGGTAACTTTGATTTGATGATTTAATTGCATGTGGTTCTTATTTTATTTGCATCTGATATTAATATAATGCAACTGTAATGCGCGATTGTTTGAATTTAGTGGCTGTCACATGTTTTCGCGACTAATGAAGTAAACACACATCTGTTGCGTGAAAATATTCGTAAATAGTGACAAGTTTTCGGTTTACTGAAGGTGACGACAAGGTTACTCACCGCATTTGATTAATTTTATGACCAAATTGCTGTTAATTTTATGACCAAATTTCTGTTATTTATTTAAAAGTAATTGATCAAAATGTTTCGTTTGAACCAAACGTTCTTGAAACATTCAATCTACATCGGTGCGTGCATCTGTTGAACATTTTCATATATGAAAAACAGTATTTTCATGAGGAAAATTTGTAGAAGTTTTCTCATCAACGCTTAAAACAAAGGATGTTGGTGCTCCTTCTAACGAGTACCCACAACCTGTAATAAGTCTTCAAACAAAAATAAGAAAAATAATGAATTCCCCAGTAAACCCAGTTTTCTTTATATAAAACAGGGTCTACAGGGACATTCATTACATGGACTTGGTAATGTGATGGACAGGGCTTCAGATAAAAATGTAATATGGATATCATTTTATTTACACACTGTTAAAGGATATATATGCTATGTGATTTACAGTTGTCAATTTTACGGAACACCCACCATATTTTTACAGGAAATAACAACTTCTTGCCTGAAACACGCTTGTATGATTTTTGACCGTTTGAACCCCACTTTAATATAGTAAAAATGGGCTTTACAGGGGTATACATTATTTTCCTTATTTTCGCTCAAAAACATAGATTGCGGGTACTCGTTAGAATCGCCTCGCCGAGGCGGTTCTAACGAGTACCCACAGGCGAGGCGGTTCTAACGAGTACCCACAATCTATGTTATGGGCAGAAATATGAAAAAATATCAGAATTTTTCATTTTTTGGTGGTAAAGTGTTTAATATATTTGAATAGGCGTGTGTTTTTTTTTTAGTAATGTCAGCGATCTTGAGCCTTTCTGTTTTAATCAGTTAATATGATTAATGTGCAATCAATAGTTAACTTTACTGTTTACAATACCATGTCAAATTCCCATGCAGTCTACACTAAAGAACAGTAAAGCCTCGCCTAAGACCCGCATACTAAGTATGTACTTCAAGAGCAAGTTATTTAAAATAACCAGTTGATGACTTAAAAAAAAAACAACAACAACAAGAAATAATAAAAAAAACAACAACATAATTTAGTCATTAAAAAACATATCAAGACAAAGGCTTTTTAAATAAATTTTCCTGGTTTATTTATCATGTTGGTATGAACGTTACTTAAACGTTCCCAAAAACGTTTCAAGAACATCTTTTAAAAACGCTTTTAAAATGTATATTTACTGCTTAGAATAACATTTTAAAACGTTTTTTGAACGTTGTATTAACGTTTTTCAAACGTTTTTCAAAAACGTCATTGCAACGTAAATAAAACTTTTAATATAAACGTTACTTAAACGTTCACAAAAAACGTTTTTAACGTTTTTTGGAACGTTTTTGAAACGTTTCTTTGTTAGCTGGGATATTGCTACAAACAAATGGTTGAAAAATGGCATGATAGATTCGTGTGTCCCGGACATGCTGAAAAGTAATTCAATATGAATATCTATTATACCATTTGTAAATATGTTCTTTGACAATTAACAGTTTCTAGTAATGTTGTTTTAACCATCACAACATTTTCAATACATAATTTTGCACTGTTACAGTACCATGAGGCAAAGTTCAAAGGTCACCGATTTTGGTCATTTGTAATTTCCGGTTTTGAAATATGTAGTTCAAAACAATGGCTGCATCCAACGCACTATCAATGTTTTGAAAACCAAATTTGTCAGGATGGAAAGGGAATAAAACAAACAAAAGATAAAATGCATTTTTATTTAATTGTATGGCATTTAATCATTATACAAAAGAAAGTGCTTGCAGTCACTGAAACTGGTCACTCAACGATATTTGGTGGAGTCATTTTCACGCAAAATACGGTTAAAACTTAACCTGGTTTATTCTTTAGATCACACTAGAAACAGTCGTACTGATTAAAAGAGAGGATGCATTCAAACCATTTTTGTTATTTATATATTTAACCCTAACCCCACTGACTTCGACCATCCCAACTTTGCAAACAGTTTGACATTCAGTTTGTGAATTTGTAAGAATAAATTACATCATGTAATTTGATTGGATCAAAGTCAGAAATGGATGTGGCCAACTTAATTGTTCAGCGGGATATAAGGGTTAAGGTTTCCAAACATAACCCCTATGTGCTCTTGGCGCCCGGTTACCTTAAAAACAAAACCATTCATCTTCATAAAACATACTTTTATAAGAAGTTACTTGATTTGAAATATAATTGTGCAGTCTCGTAAGTTAAAAAACTAAGTGAATGGAGCCTCTGGTTTGTTGAGCAAGCTTCCGTGGGAAGTATTTCTGTGACATGTTAACAGTAAAGTACAGACACTAGAAGGTTCTCTCTCTCTCTCTCTCTCTCTCTCTCTCTCTCTCTCTCTCTCTCTCTCTCTCTCTCTCTCTCTCTCTCTTTTATGCCCCCAACTTCGAAGAAGTTGGATGGGCATATTGCTTCTGCTTCGTTCGTCCGTTCGTCCATTCATGACGCTTTTAATGCATAGCATAACTTAAGAACCGTGTATGCTAGGGTTTTGAAATTTCAAGGACTGTTTTTTTTTTCTTCTTCTTCTATTTCTTCAAAAAACACACATAAACAGTTATTATGCCCCTCGCACAAAAAGATATTAGCAGGTGGGGATATTGCATTTGTCCTGCACATACATACATACATACATACATACATACGTACGTACGTACGTACGTACGTACGTACGTACGTACATACATACATACATACATACATACAAGCAATAGTGCAAACACGCATGCATGCATGCACACACACACACACACACACACACACACACACACACACACACACACAATCATGCATGCATGCATGCAGACTTACGCATGTATGCATGCATGCAAAACATGCACACATGCACTCACGCATAAATGTACACATGCATACATAAACACACAATCACACTCATGCATGCATGAACATACACACGTGCATGCACCCACGTGATATGCAAGCATGCATGAGGCATGCACACATGCACACACATACACTCATGTATGCACACACATGCACGCATTCATGCACAAACACTCATGCAGGCATGCATGCACACATACACTCATACATGCATGTACACATGTACGCACAAACATGTTTGCATGCATGAGTGCATGCATGCTCATACACATACTTACTCATGCATGCTCACACACTAATGATAAATTCAAACACTCACACATGCATGCATGCAAGCACACATGCATGCACACATACACTCATGCATTCACACACACATGCATTCATGTATGCACACACACACTCATGCAGGCACATGCACACATACATGTATGCATGCACTCTAACATACATGTATGCATGCTCTCTAACATGCACACTCATACATGCATGTACGCACATTCAAGCATGCATGCAAGCACACATGTATGCACATATACACCCATACAGGCATGCATGCACTCATACATACATGCATGCATGCACTCACACATGCATACAAGCACATATGCATGCATGCACACGCAAATACATAATGCATGTATACATGTATACACACATGCATTCATGCATGCATGTACTCATGCATGCATGCTTGCACACACACTAATGCATAAATGCTCACACGCATGCATGCATGCAAACATACACTCATGCACGCACACACACACACACACACACACACACACACACACACACACACACAGAGGCATGCATGGACACATAGTAGAAACCATTATAAAATAAGAAATTTGATCATTTAACGTGAAGTTGATATGTTTATTATGTTTTCTATGTACACGTGGTAAAAATAATCAAATTTAAATATCATCAGGGCAAAAAAAATTCTTAAACCGATAAAATCGTAAGAAATTAAGAAATATTTCCATTTTTCCTGGCCTTGGCTTTTATACCCCTCGATTTCGGAAAAATAGTTATTAGAAAAAAATAAAACAATGAAGAAAGATGAACCTTTGTGAAGTTATCAGAACAGAACAGAACTTTATTATGCAATAAATCTCAGGCTACACACAAGTAGCATATGAGAAAAAATAATCAATAGTAGCATACAAAAAACTGACGGTCACAACAAGAACTGTGAATTGTAAATATAATGATATTCACATTTTACATGCGTACCGAAAAAAAAAACTGATCGTACTAAAAGGCCAACGGCAAGGCCTCACCTCGTCATCGTCTGCAGACATAGACGTTGACGGGGTAGGGTCCAGCCCTTGGACTTCACGATAGGGTGAGTTTGGAGCTGGAGCTTGGGGTGTACATTGAAATAACCACAAGCTAGATGTATACTTATTGTTGGGTTATCAAATATGTTATATATAATAATTTTATACCAAACTGATTACAATATATATATACTGACAAGAAATAGAAACTATACACTTTTAAATTGTCTCGCCTGACATAACAAGTGGATAATTCAGTTAAAAATTACCTGAATCCTGTAACAAGTTAATGAAAATCTGGTGTTCAAAATAAAAGTTTTGGGGAAAAATGTAAAAAAGTGCATTTTTCACAAAAAAAGTTTGTAATCGAATTTTGACTCCAACATTTTTTAATAGAGGTAACAAATGAAAAGCAAGGAATAAAAAAAATAATATAACATCTAAAAATTATCGAGAAACAAACATTTTATTGAAATCTCAAAAACTGCTTTTTCCAGCGAAATTTTTAAAAACAATGTTATAAGCCAAACATCGACCAAAAAGTGCCTTCAGTCATTTTAACATCTTTAGCTGTGTCTTAAATATTGATAAAAACAACAACCGCAGTCAGAAATGCAATACTTTTCGCTCACTTCCGGTGGTTTGGTCCAATATTTAAACGTCGATAGCATTTCAACCATTGTGAAAATTTTCATTTTATAAACAATATTCCCAACGTTAGATAATGCGTAATAACTGGTAAAAATGGGAATCACATTCGCGACACAAAATGTTTGCCTCAATGAAAACTTGAACAGCGAGATTTGGATCCTTGCTTTTAACCTGTGGCTTTACCCGTTAAATCGTAGATATCATTAAACATTTTATTCGATAAATCAGACATGCTACTGATGATAATTTATATAATTGAAATTCAAATTTCATTAAAATGTTTTGCCAGTGACAACTTAAAAATGAGTGTATAGTTTCTTTTTCCGATGAGTATATATTCATTGTGACAAGAGACGAAATATAAAATCTTTGGATCGGAATTTTTGGCTTGGCGGCTCGACCCGGCCCGGCGCGGCCTTGGCTTTTATACCCGACCGTATAGGTCATTTTGGGGGCGTTGCTTCAAAATTTGTGGGACTTTTACCCGACATTGAGATGAAATGACATCTCAAGCCCTGCCACCCGACGAAACCAATAGGATGAATATGTATAGCCGATCTGACTCGCACCATCTTTCCTATTTTACCTGTTTGACCTGTTGTCGACACCAATGTAAGTATCTCCGAGTTCTTAAGGCGCATTTCGCTATTGTCCTTCAGATGGACCTGCATGCAGCTTCAAACTTTGTAGGATAATTCTTCCAATGATTGTTCAAGCGGCTTTTAAACGCGTTGAGGGAGGGTGCTTCTACTACAATAGAAGGCAAACAGTAGAAGGCAAACTTCCTGGAATGGCAAACTATTCCATGAGTTGATTACCATGTACGCTCCGGGTAGGACAAATTTCTACAGGAAGCTACCAGTTTTGTGGCTCTTCTCTGCACATTTTATAAAATAATTATATCCTTGTTATAACAGAGTGACCAAACAGGTGTACAATACACTAAGTGTAGTCTGACTAGGGGTTTAAACAAATTCAAGAATACTTCTATCTATCTTCTTATACTGAGTAGGTCATATTTGGCCATTACCTCAGTTGGGTGCGTAGCTAAATTTAGAATTTAGCTAAAAAAGTCACTGGATGAGTCCTTAAAACTATTTACAATCTGAATAACAGAGGTCTACTAAAACGCATACCTCTGAATCTCAATCTTACACTGTACGGGCTTTGAACCCCTCTGCAGTCTTAGCATTCGCCAGAGAAGAGGGAAGACTATTCCACTGGGGAATAGGCCTAGGAAAAAAGGAATTTTTCAGGGCATCACTATAGGACTTGTACCTATGATATTGTGAGTTTTTTACTTTTGATGCCCTTGTTCGGGTTGAAACTGTCGCAGGGGTCAAGTATTTGTCTTTATTAATGGCCACTGTACCTGAATGTATCTTATAGAAGATCGAGATATGTAATTGTCCTAAAGATTATCCCCAGATTTCGGTTCGCCAAATTTACTTTAGTATTTATTTGGCCTCTGAAATTTAATTTACTATCTACTATCACTCCTAAATCTTTCTCCTTGTCTACCCTTTCAAGCTGAGTACGTTAATTTCTGGCTTGCATGGTATACATTAAGTCTGTATCCTGTTTCCTAATATGAAGTTGGTGACATTTTTCGGTATTATAAAACATTTCCAAATCTTTGGCCCATTTCACTGCTCTGTCAAGATCTAGTTGCAGTTCGTTTCCTCTGCTGTTAGTTACAGTATGATCATCATCATCATCTGCAAAAAGTTTCATGAGCACATCCACAACATCCGGTAGATCATTAATATAAATTAGAAACAGAATAGGCCCTAACACACAACCTTGCGGAATTCCACCTGTCACATCTGACCAATCTGACTCAGAACCATTAACAACCACCCTTTGGGTCCTGTTAGTCAGAAATCTGTTATCCACCTATATATTTTGCCTTGAATACCATATGCAAACAATTTCTTTAAAATATGTAAATTGGGAACCTTGTCAAAGGCCTTACAGAATTCAAGGTATATAACATCAATGTCTTCCCCATTGTCCAGCGCTTTACTAATATCCTCTATGAATTCGATAAGCTGAGTTGTACAAGATCTTCCCTTTATAAAACCGTGTTGGACTTTGGAAAAAAGATTGTTAAATGTCATGCGTGTTACTATAGCATCTCGGATATAATCCTTTTACATTAATTTTCTCGGAACAGATGTCAAACTAATAGTTCGGTGATTTTCAGGTTTTTGTTTTTCAACCTTTTTGAAGATGGCACTGACATAAGCAGTTTTCCAAATATCAGGAAGTTTGCTTTCATTTAAGGATTTATTAAAATGATTTTTAGAGGGATTTTAACTTGGTATTGGTTCATTCCCTGCACATATTCTTGTTGGCTGTTTAACATGTTGAAAAAGTATGTGCCTCTTACACATTCTTGAATAAAAGAGCTACGTCCGTCAGTCTGTATAATGTCCAACCATTGCTCTTAGACCATTTAAGATAGAACTTCTCAACTTTCACAGGCATAATCTCCATGCACGATGACTAAAGAAACGTATTAAGATTCCCCCCACCCCCCACCCCCCGCACCTACAGGCAGGGAGGTGGTTGGTCCCAACACTGCCCGAGAGTTCAAAATTCACTTTGTTCAAGCATAGTCATGTTGCATATCAAATCGAAGATAACGAGGCGTAGAATAGAGTGGTGCATAAACCCTCTTCCCGGTGCATGCATGGGGGTCTCCAGAGATCAAAAAGTAGGTTTTCAGATCCATTTTTTTATATTCTCATACAACTACTCCTAGGCTTCGTTTTTGAACTAGAATCTTGAAACTGCCACTGTAACTACCCATATGGATTAACGGAATTTTTATTTGTCTCCCCTCCCCACCCACACGCACACACAAAGCGAGGCCAGGGGGTGGGGCCCATGGGTCCAAAAGCTTTTTTGTTCAAACATAGTCATGTTGCATATCAAATCAAAGGTACGCTCGAAGTTAAGAATAGAATACAGTAGTTCCAAAATTTTGCGCCGAGACATATCTTGGATTCATCGGAGGTCAAAAAGAATTTTTTTTTGTCCTTTTATTGTAACATGATTTTCATTGCGCGGGGATATGCGACGGCGCGCCATCGAACTGCTCTAGTTACTATTATTGTTAATATTATTATTCACCTTTAATTTACACAGGAGTTAATCGTGTACGGATTCATGTGGGTGACGATACTAGTTTAATGTAATTTTCCTTAATTAAAGGCTGTTTTCAATTCCTTTGATTTTGTCGGTAAGCGGCGGTTTTTTGTTTTGCCAAGACTTAATGACACGCAGATATTTTAAGGATAATTATCTTTTGTGTTTTATTTAAGAAATAGATCAGCTCTAACTGTAATTTGTTGAGTAATAAATCACAGTTTGGAGGTCAGTTGTAAAGTAAATCAAATCACGAGCGCGTAGCATGCGTGATTTGTCTACTTACAACTGACCGACAAACTGTGATTAATTACTCAACAAATCACAAACTAGAGCTGATCTATTTCGATTCTAACACGCTGGAAATCGGCAATAGTGCTGTTGTTTCCTTCAAAATCTCACAACTTTTCCCCATTGTTAGAAGAAATCCCGCTAAAATTATCGACTGAAACGCATGCATTTATATACTTTTCTAACGTTTTCTATGCAAGAAAATGACGTTACACCGGCTAACGTCGAGGAAATCGACTAGTGACGTCATTAATTGGCAGTTTTTAATGACGTCACTCGTCACGCTCTTCCTTTACGTAACTTGTCCCAGAATAAAACACAGTTATTTTCCATTGCCAATATAGGCACGCTGTGTTAGAATTTCTATTGAAATGCGGATTACTGGATATATAAGAAATACAGAATACTTGCAGCATCATACATATATATTGAAAATTTTACAACCAAAATTGATAATTTTCATATACAGTAAAATTCCACTATTAAGACCACCTAAAATTAAGACTAATTCTGCTATAAAAAGCGTATTTAGTCTTAAAGACCACTTTTGACAGTCCCAAAGGTGGTCTTAATATAGGATTTTTTCTGTATTTGCTCAAAAATAGATTGTGCGTACTGGTTGGAAAAGCCTCGGTGAGGCGGTTCTAACGCGTACCCACAATCTATGTTTTTAAACAGAAATAAGAAAAATAATGTTTATACCCTGTAAATCCCAGTTTTACTATAAAAGCGGAGTTTGAGGGGGACAAAATCATACACGAGGCGCGTTTTCGTGTTGACTGTTTTTTATTTGAGAGTGTGTTAGTTATAAGCGTTTATAGCAAGTGTTTTTATTTAAGTATTAAAATTATATAAATAACTGATTTTATTTCTGTACATTTCGCAGTGTTTATATTCGCAGGCATTTGACCTGTTTTGTACTTTTACATGCCTATGAATTAGCTAGTCACGACATGACGAGAGTAAACGCTGCGCGGTCTCATCATGAAAACATTCCTATACTCTCCGGTTCAAGCCACGATCGAGCCGCTACATTTTTCCCATCTGTTCTAGAACATAGATTGCGGATACTCGTTAGAACTAAATTGTCCCATCACGTTAATAAGTCCGTGTAATGAGTATCCCCTAAACCTCACTTTATATAGAGAAAACTTGGGTTTACGAGGAGATACATTATCTTTCTTATTTCTGCTCCAAGACATAGGTTGTGGATAGTCGTTAGAACCGCCCTAACGGGTACTCACAACCTATGTTTGCAGTTTTAAAAAGAATGATATCGCGGATTTTCATCAGAAAAGTTGTGAAATATGTGAAAAATGCACTATGTTGGACGGGTGTGTTATCGTACTTATAATGTAACAGTTTCTAACGAATATACAACGTTTATGTTAGCCAACGTTTATGTTTTGATACCTGATGTTTGAGAAGACTATGTGTTCAAGCAATTTACATAGAACGCAGGTCGGTGACACCACTGGCAGCCACGTTTTTTTTTTTAAATAAACACTGGAAGCCGATGAAATTTGGACCCAATCAGCCAAGTGGCTTCAGAAGACTGATGTCGCATGAATGTGCTGTTGCAAGAAAACAGACAGCAATTGACAACTGCCCATCTGTGGCAACCGATAGGCCTAAAATTATATGGCAGATAGACCATAAAAGTTTGACAAAATATCTTGGAAGGCATAAATGTCTTTTTTTTACTTTTCAACAGTATATGTCTGGAAACGCTTTACTTTCCATAGTAACCAAACTAAAGAGCCAAATTTCATTAAAAAATACAAAACCTGCTAAGGCAAATATGGTGAATATTTGCATGAATTCTCAGCCTCATAGAGCATATGGTTTATGAGGAGAAGATGTTTTAAGTATTTTTTTTTTTAATTTATGTTTGGAAACCAATAAAAATCAGCAGTAGGCCTTAAATCATAACACAGATAGAAGATTGCTTTAAGAATATTTCTTTGAAAGTTTTGCCAAAATATCTTAGCAGTAAATGCAAATTTTCAGTTTGCCCCGTTATAAGTCTATGGAAACTCTAAGTCGCCATAGCAACCAAACTAAAAACGGAATTTCATAAAAAACACAATACCTGTTCCGGCAAATATGGTGAATATTTCAATATAGTATCAGCTTAATAGTGTATATGGTTTCTGAGGATATAATTTTTAGTGTATTTTTTTTCTGTGTTTTTTTTTTTTTTTTTGGTGGGGGTGGGGGGGGGGGGCATTCTGGTTTTCATGGCAACCACAAAAGTGAATAGGTAGCCTAAAATCACATGGCAGATAGATGAAAGCTAAAAGAATATTACTATGAAAGGCTTGACGGTAAATATTATTTTCAAATTTTCCCCATTGTACCTCAGTGGAAACTCTAAGTTGCCATAGCAACCAAAACTAAAGAGCCGAATTTCAATAATAATAATAAAAAACCCTGTTGGTTTTGGAATAGGGAACTGTAATGTTTCTGAGATAGGTGGCCATTTATGAAGTGGAGGGGGCCCAGGGCACCCCGGGTGACCCCCATGTTGGTGTCACTGAACGTCCCTAATCAAAAGGAACATGAATATATATGGTTTAGGGGTGGGGCTCTGAACAGTTTCTCAGATATATGGCCTTTTGTGAAGTGGAGGGGTGGGACATGGCCCTGTCGCACCCCGGCAGACCCGAAGGTTGGTGTCACTGAGTGTGTCTTATCATAAGGAACAAGAGTAAATTTGGTTAATGGGTGGAGATCTGTAAGGTTTCCGAGATATGAGGCCTTTTTATGAAGTGGAGGGTGTGGGGCGATGCCCCGGAACGTCCCGGGAGCCTCCAAGGTTGGTGTCACCGAATGCGTCTTATCATAAGGAACAAGAATATATATGATTTAGGGGTGGGGATCTGTAAGGTTTCCGAGATATTGGGCCTTTTATGAAAGTGGATGGGCCGGGGCATGACCCCGGCGCATCCCGATGGTGGGTGGGTGGGGGGGGGGTTGGTGTCACTGAATGCGTCTTATCATAAGGAGCAAGAATATATATGGCTTAGGGGAGGGTATCTGTAAGGTTTCCGAGCTATTAGGCCTTTTATGAAATTGAGGGATTGGGGCAAGGCCCCGGCTGATCCCGGGTGCCCTCAAGTTGGTGTCACTGAATGCGTCTTATCATAAGGAACAGGAATATATATGGTTAAGCGGTGGGGATCTGTAAGGTTTCCGAGATATTGGGCTTTTTATGAAGTGGAGGGGGTGGGGCAATGCCCCGCCGCATCCAAGTGACCTTATCATAAGGAACAAGAATATATATGGTTTAGGGGTGGGGATCTTAATGGTTTCTGAGCTATATGGCCTTTAATGAAGTGGAGGGGGTGGGACAGGGCCTCGGCGCATCCCTCCGGGGGGGGGGGCAGGTTGGTGCCACTGAATGTGTCTTATCATAAGGAACAAGAATATATATGGTTTAGGGGGTGGGGATCTGTAAGGTTTCCGGGATATTGGGACCTTTATGAAGTGGAGGGGGTAGGGCAAAGCCCCGGTGCATCCCGGGGCCACCAGGTTGGTGTCACTGAATGTGTCTTATCATAAGGAACAAGAATACATATGGTTTAGAAGTGGGGATCTGTAAGGTTTCCGAGATATTGAGCCTTTTATGAAGTGGAGGGGGTGGGGCAAGGCCTTGGCGCATCCCGGTGGCCCCCAGGTTGGTGTCACTGAATGCGTCTTATCGTAAGGAACAAGAAGATAATATTTTATGGTTTAGGGGTGGGAATCTGAATGGTTTCTGAGAAATATGGCCTTTTATGAGGTGGAGGGGGTGGGGCAGGGCCCCAGCACAACCACGGGACCCTCAGGTTGGCATAAAAGCATATGGCTGAGAGAAGTTTACTCAAGAAACATTTCTATAAAAGTTTTGTCAAAATATCTGCAAAGGCTTTGCATTAAATGCCATTTTCCAATTTTCCCCAGTATAAGTTTATGGAAAATCTAAGTTGCCATAGCAACCAAACTAATGAGCCAAATTTCCTAAAAAAACAAAACACAAACTTTCAATCCCTCAATCCAAGGATGCTACAGATGAAAGCTGGGCCCGATCGGCCCAGCGGCTTCAGAGGAGGTCTTCTGAAAGTGTTGACGACGACGCAGACGACGACGACGACGGACAATGTCCATCCTATAAGCTCCCCCGGAGCCTTCGGCTCTGGTAAGCTAATAAAAACTGCATCTCCACTTTTCTTCTGACAAACGTTTAAGAAATACAATTTCTTGCACACCAGACAAGGAAATCCGTGATTTTACCCTGGGATAGAAATTTATGTTCTTACCCTGGTGTTCCGACCCTATATCGAATATTCCCGCGTGTTTGATAAATCTACTGGTTGAATACGACCTCGTATGCGCCGTCGTTAAGGTTGACGTCATGCACGTTACGTGACATCACTAAACATTCCTGTAGTGTCATCACAATATGGCGGACGTTGGTAACCGAAGTGACTGTAGCATTTAAACTCCGCGCTAAAAATGAAAGGTATGCAAGAAAAAGAATCCTATATGGGTGTGAGGGGTGGATAGAAAAATCCGTCCCTCGGGATCACTGTCCGGCATCACTCGGCAAGCCTCGTGGTGCCGGACAGTGACCCTCGGGACGGATTTTTCCATCCACCCCTCACAATATATGAGCTTCTTATAGTATGCAATAGGCAAATCTTCGCCGATTTCAAGCCAGAAATTACTCTCAACCTACTCCCTGGTCAATTATTTACTACACGGAGTGATGAAATAACTTTGTTTTTACATTTTTTAAAAATCTTTGACATGTTTATACTTGGTAATGCGTAAAAATAATTCTTGTAGCAACCACAGACTTAACATATTTTGCAAATCAATTGCTTGATATTGTCAATACTGCAAAAGTTACTCCCATCCCCAAATTTTGCGACATGGTTGTAAATCGATTCACTTGATAATAATGTAAAACGTATAAGCATTTTAAAGAAGAGTCTATATTCTACTTTTGGTCCAAATTTCATCCATTGTCAAAATTTACCCCCGGATTTTACTCCCGGCTTCCAGCCGTTAAAATCGGCTTTTATACTTTCCTTTTTTCATCTACCAGAATAGAATGAATTACCGCCCAAAATGTCACCCAAAATGACTGCCTGTCTCTATATATCTCTCAATACGGCATTCACCCTCATGTACCGGGGTCCCCGCAACATGCGGGTCACATTTATTCTGGACTTCGAGAAGGCTTTTGACACCCCACCTCATTAACAACTTATATCAAAATTGGAATTGGGTGTGTGTGTGTGGGGGGGGGGGGATAGAGACTCTCAAATGGATAGATTCTTTCCTTTGCTACAGAATACAGCGTGCTGTTGTTAATGGTTAATCACCAGCACGGGCTCCAGTTTTATCTGGGGTCCCACAGGGGACTGTTCTTGCTCCGCTGCTATTCTCCCAGTACATTTATGATATTTCCACTGACATTGACTCAGAAATAAGATTGTTCGCAGATGACTGTTTGCTATCGGGAAATTAAAGATACAGAGGACTCAATGAAACTTCAAAAGGATATAGATAGATTAGGATGTTGGGCAGGAAAATGGGGCATATGAGATTTCAGCCCGTTAAATGCAATATTATGCAGATAACTGGGAAGAGAACAAATAAAATTGAGGCTTATATGACCCATCTTCTTTCTTATGAATGTTTTCATTGCTCTTAAGGGAACTCATTTTTGATTTTTATTCTTACACCTTTAAGGAAACGGTATCGAAAATGTGAATCCATTAAATACCTTGGTGACAATTGCACATAATTTGAGATGGAATACATACATTAGCAACATGTGTACTAAGGTTTGTACTAACATGTGTACTAACACTTGGTTTTCTGAGACGAAATCTTCATCAATGTCCTCAGGATGTGAAGAAGACAGCATATAAGGGACTTGTTCGCCCAATCTTGGAATATGCTAGTTGCATTTGGGACCCCAGTGAAGTGTTCCTCAATGAAGAAATTGAAAAAGTTCAGAAAAAAAGCTGCTAGATTTGTAACAATCAAATACTGCTTTGACTGGAATTCTAGGAAAATTAAGATGGGCGTCTCTCAAGAAAAGAGGAGAGACAGTAGGCTCATACTCTTATACAAAGATCTAAAGGGTGCTGCCAGCATTCCATCAGTTGACCTTGTTCCCCCAGCTAGGCACTGTAGAAACCATCATTCACTGGCGTTTCAGACCCCCACTGCAAGAACTGACATATACAAAGAATCGTTCTACCCCCGAACCATTAGACATTGGATTCGATCATATCCACCGCTTAAGGTGCCGAGGATAGTGTATCTAAGTTTATCTCTTTGGTGAAAACTAGGGACATATCACAGGTCCAGGTGTATGAATGTCATTTGACGTGTCACCAGTATCAATTCTGATTCTGAAAGGGTTAAAAATACAGACCGGATAGTGAGCATGCATAAAAGTGCATAGTGTTAGTGTATTACACACGCAAAACAAAAATAACAACAACAAAAAAAAACAAAAACAAAAAAAAAAAACAACCAAAACAAAAACTCGGCCCTCGCCCATCGAGGCTTGAAGAAATAGATGGGCTGCATAATGCTTCCACGCAGAGCTGAAACCGATCTTCAAATGCGCGCGTTCGACCAACCCGGCTAACTTACAGACTATAGTATCGTTCGTTCGTTCGCAAAAGTAGCTAACCCTAAAGATGTTCGAGAAAAACTTCATCTATAAATATATATCTGTCGTCTGCTTATGTCGTCTGCTGTTTTTTTTTTTTTTTTTTTTTTTTGGCAAACGTTTTAAAATATCTTTGCGTACAGACAAACAGTGTGGGCCAAAATCAGAATGCTCCTAGAGGAGCAGTCTTATTTGGGTCCACACTGTTTACAAAAATGACTTTTTAAGTAACTAGCAGACGACAAAGCAGACGACAATTGTCGTGACTGGCATTTTATGGGCTAATAAGGCTAGACACGTGGCTTTTTGCATGAAGCTTCCCCGAGGTCTTTTGTTTGTTTGTAATGGTCCCCGCCAACACTACTATGGTCATTTTGGAGAATTTGTTTCCGATTCTGTGAGATGAACCTACCGCCAAATGAAGCCAATAGGGTTTATATACATGAACGGTCCGACTCGCACTCGACTCGGTCCGACTGGGCAGGCTCAGGCCTTCTCAGCTTCAGCTCTGCGTGGAAGCAAATTGCAGCCTATTTCTCCAAGATTTGTTTAACACGGCCATTTATTAATTTGCTTTAGAACAATATTGGTGTGGCGAAGACGAGATCCGGGGACAGTTCCTACTATACCATGGGCATGAATGTTATTGCGCTGGATCTGAAGGCGGGGGACGATGTGTCGGCCAGGCACATCCGAGAGTGCGACAGCAACTACATAAGTGGGTATGGTTTCCCAACGTTTTCGGGTTATCTTGTCGAATTTTAGAAATTAATGTGATATTTTTGGATTTAAAGAATTGACCTTATTATTTCAAAGTTCATTTATATAGAGGATCGAACGTCATGAGTGTTCATGCATTATTGAATTTATTAAACGAATTGAGGAAAAGGAATAAAATGCGAGGCTTTGCCGAGTATTTTTACCATTTTCCTCAGCGAGTTAAATAAACTTAATAATACATGAGCATGAATGCAAGATTCGATTTATCACATGACATTTAAAATGCATTTTATTCACGTTTTTTTTTTTAAACAAAAATGCCAATATTCCGCCATTTGTAAACGTGACAGCGTAAGTAACGTTATGGGGCGTACCTAACTAATTTGCATATTTAATCCACCAGTGCATTATCGAATTTAATACATGGCGCTATTACATTTTCAGACGCGACGTCAGATGATAAATTTGTTTATTGGGATATATGTATATGGCGTAAGCAACGCTAAACATTCTGATCAAAATATATGTACATTCTCTCCCATCAACATGGAGAAACACTGGGTTAACAAGCATCTAAATAGCGCACGGCAAAGACTCTGATCAGTCTGCGCGACAGCGCAGTCTGATCAGAGTCTTCGTTGGGCGTTCATGCTCGAAAACCCACATCTTTACGCTTCGGTACTCGTTCGAACCGCCTCAATGAGACGGTTCCTACGAGCACCTGAAGTCTATGTTCCAGGAAAAACAAGAAAAAAGGTCCAAAGTATAGCCTGACAAATGCGAGATCCGGCAAATGAAAGACAGATATTGTGTTCCAAAACTGAGATTGAGAATCTGACGAACCTCCTTGATAAGGCTGTTGCAATAACCACCCATGATCTATATAAAGAATACCATAAGCTAAATCATCGATTCTTATGCGTGCGTGGCGTCATGTATTAACATGTAATAATAATAATAATCGACTTTATTTACAGAAGGTAACATATTTAGTAAACTAGTACTAATCTTCCATGTGAACCTCTTTTTCTTCCTCTTCCTGGGTAGAAACCAGTAGTAAGCAAGGCGGATAAACTCTCTTGCTCAAGGCAACAACACTTGGCGCTTGCGGGCATCGAACCGGCTACCTCTCGATCTAAAAATCCGATGCTTTACACTGCACTACAGCGCTCCACATATTGAATAACGTCACAATTTTTGCCCCCGTCAATCGGGGCTTGTAGAAATAAATGGGCTGCACGATGCTTCCAGTCAGTCAGAAAAAAAAATGCAAACTAAATGACACATTGTAAATCCTGATCAGATGGTTTCTATCAGATGGCTCAGAAGTCTTCTAGAAGAAATAGATGGGCTGCATGATGCTTCCACGCAGAGCTGAAACCTACCGCACACGAGTACTGGTAAACCACTTAGAGGATCTAAGCTTGCCCAGGTAAAGCGGTGCGAGTTCATGCTTTTAAACCCTATTGGTTTAATTTGGCGACAGGGCTTGAGATGTCATGTCAACGTCTCCAAAATGACCTATACAGTTTTGACGGGGACGTTAAACCTCAAATCAAACAAAACAAACAAACAGAAGAAAAAAAAGTGAGGATAAAAACGGAGCGTGATAGATTATATTTTCTTTTCCTTTGGGATCATTGAGCCCATTCTGGTTACTTTGAAAATCGAATATCGTTTAAGCCGGTGCGAGGAGGCGTATGCAGCCTTGCAAACTACATTGCTGTGTATGAAGAGACTCAATAAAACCGAGTCTCCGATTTTTTTTCTTTTATGTGCGCTTTTGTGAGTCCATCAGTCCTGCACAGTCACAAAATACCATATATGTGATTTTTTTTTGTTTTGCTTCTTTGCAAAATACTGACTGACACAGAATTTCACTTCCGTGACTTACATTGCCTCTTTTTTTAAGTTGGCACGTGAAACCAAGAGTTATATGTAGTGTGTGATGGTATTCAAAGCCATGTGAAATTTCTGAATAAGTGGTCAATAATAAAATAAATCAGAAATTTCCAATACAAATGGACTTGTCTAGCGTATAGCACTAGGCTTAACTTAAATCAACCAGAAATTTTTACAAACCGTTCCAAAATATAAGTGAAGGCAATGATCTTGATACAATTAACCCACCGCTCCCATCAGAGACACCAAAGGGAAAGAAACACAAACATGAAACAACAGACCCCAATGGAAACATTAACGGCGGAAAGCCAAAAGGACAGTTACTTTCCCACAAAATGGCCAAATGGCTATCCAAAACAAAATAATATAAGCGACACAAACACTCAAAGACAAACCATAACAAAAATAAACCGCGACAGAAGAGCCGCCTTGGAACGGTCGAAACGAATTCCACTGTGGGGCTTAAATCGATTTTACGTGGCCACCAAGTCGGTGTTTTGTGTTGTTGGTTCCGATTCTTTCCTTAACAACATGTTGTTACGTTGATGATTCTGATTCTCCACTCCCCCCTTATATGTGTGTGTGTGGTGGGTGTGTGTGTGTGGGGGGGGGGGGGGGGGGGAGGGGGGTACGGCACTTTTAAGGTTATTTCACTCTATCGAGCCGATCGTTAAACAGAGGTGGACGAGAAAACCGGAGTACCCGGATTAAAAAAAAAACACCTGACCTTCCGTTGCAGAACTTGGCGTCTCACATGTGACCCGACCTAATGACTAAGTATCCAGTAGGCCACGGAGGCCCGTTTCCGAGGGTTGGAAACGCTCATCTACAACAGAACCCCATTTCAGATTATTATATTACACAGCACCTCTGATGTCACAAGGAGAAGACTAGCACTGATATAAATAACCGATACCTGGATTTTGTACATGGTCAGCGACAGTCACATGGGCAAATGCAGATGGAAAGCCCGTTTCTTTTTTATTGTTCATTTTTAGTTACATTTTCCCTTTCAGTTCAATGTTTGTCATGTTGGTGATTCAGATTCTTTTCCCCATTATATATATTGCGCCTTTTTAATTAGGTTTGGATATTCGCCACCTATTTGGGAAAGAGCTGCTGTGGTCCGTTTTGTTTACTGTCGTCACTCCATGTTTCGACTTCTTTCCCAAGTGATATTGTGGGAAGAATTCGGGATCTGATTGTATCAGTTCCTGGTCGTTTCTCTTTTAATATTTATATTGGTAATTGAATAAAATTGGATCGATTGCTACTGGCATAGTAATCAAAGCACTGAGTGTACTGGTGGACGATTGTTTCTTAGCTCGGTTAATAGTCCTGAACTGAGGCTTAATGTGTTTCGTTCAGCCCTTATAGAAGCCTCCGTGGGGTAGTGGTTAAGCTACTCGCCTTGTAAACCAAGGGTCGCAGGGTCGATCCCGGGCTTCTCCAGACTTTCGGATGCGTCTTTAAACTGAGGTTCCGTCTCCGTATGACCTTAGCTGTTGGTGGGACGTAAAACTCAAACACACTCCCTCTCTCGTTTAGTCCTTATATACTGTTTGCCAGTACCCAAGCACACCAATGCTAGAATACTTTTTCTTGCACACCAGACAAGGAAATCCGCGATTTTACCCTGGGATAGAAATTTATGTTCTGACCCTGGTGTTCCGACCCAGGCAACTAACATAAATGCGCTTCAATTCTATTCAACTGCCGGAACTACTTCCGCACTACTTTTATTTTGTAAACAATATACATGTGCGAGCTGTCAAAACTAACCGGAGGTGTTGTGCAAGAAAAATAATCAAATATGGGATTCTGTTGTAGATGGGCGTTCCAACCCTCGGGATGACCGTGCTGAACGGAACCTCGGCGTAGCCTCGGTTCCGCTCAGCACGGTCATCCCTCGGGTTGGAAACGCGCCGAGGTTCCGTTCAGCACGGTCATCCCGAGGGTTGGAAACGCTCATCTACAACAGAACCCCATATCAGATTATTATGTTACACAGCATCTCTGATGTCACAAGGAGAAGACTAGCACAGTGATCTAAATAACCGATACCTGGATTTTGTACATGGTCGGCGACAGTCACATGGGCAAATGCAGATGGAAAGCTTCTTTTGGCCCATTGATAAGGCAATGCCCCAGTTCACGAGCCCAGTCTAGATTTTACTTTTTACAAAGGGCTCTGACGTCATAGGGAGAAGAAATAAAATCGGTAAATGGGTTTTGACATGGTCAGAGATAGTCACGTGGAAAAAAGCAGGCGGTTAGAAACTGTGCTCTATAATGTAGACTATGGGTACTGGGTACTCATTAAACAATCTCATTATAAAAAGTATTCAGCGCATTCTTGTCTGAAAAATATGACATTTTTGGTGTGCACTTGAAGCATTTCCCGCCAAAGTTTTCCAGATTATTTACTCCACGTTAAGGTCAAGAATACGTAATTGACTTCGCCGTCAAACTTTACGAGCGTTGACAGGCAACGTTATTGGATACCAAACAAACGTCTACATTAAAAACGTCATTATTCTTCATAATTGGCCATCCAAACCACAAAAAATACTTCTGATGGCAAAATTGAGTAGAGTATGGCATCCATGCTAATAGTGTTCTTTAGGGTGATGCAAAAGTGATAGGGGTGGATGCCACTTCTGAAAATGCCCCTGAGCCTCAGAATTAGGTCAAAGGTCAAATGAGTGCAAAAATACGATAAAATTTGTATATGCTGGCATTTGTACCCTATCTCTATCTAAGCTAAGCAGACCAAATAAAGTTAATTAAAACACCAGAAATGTACTTAGGACATATTGTTTATGCATCATATGTGAGAAAAGATGTTGTATCATAGATTTGGCCAGGGTCAAAGGTCATTTAAGTACAAATTTTCTTTAAATATGCATCAATATTTATTGTACAAAGGGTTATCTAGTATGTCAACTGAAACAAAGCCAAATGAGTTGCCATTTCCTTATCTAGGTAGCATAAAACCCACACATTATACAAACAGCATAATGGCCAACCTAATCGGCCTTAGGTCAAAGGTCATTTAAGTACATATTTGGCAAAATATGTTTATTTTGCTAAATACGTTGTTTATTTACATGCCATCCATTATTAAAAGTAACATTCCAAATCATCTTCTGAGTTCTTACTAAATATCACAGTGATATATCAAGGATTTAGTATATGATGAAGATATATCTAATAATAACAGAAGTGGGTCATCGTCAAAGGTCACATGCAGCTACTGTGAAACACTTATATTTGGCGGTCATTTTATTTTGGCGCTATTTGCAGTCAAGGAAAAGAACGCCAAAATACAAATGCGCCAATAAAGGTAAAAGAATGCAAGAGAAGAACTTTTATTCTACACATCACAATTATAATGTGTCAATAGAACATAGGCATCATCGGTGACAAAAGCAAAAGTGTATTTACTTCTTTAGAAGCCGAAATAAAGAAAGACAATGTTCTAGTCATAAGACAGCTCAAAACGGCTGAATGAAAACAAACACACCTTGAGAGTTATTGTCAAAATTGTGGATGTAATTACTGACTGACTTACTGTTGTTTTTAAGGTAACCGGGCGCAAAGGGCACATAGGGGCTACCCCCGGATGTAATTAGTAATTGACTGTTGGCTTTAACTGTGAGCTCAATATGATGGGTAAACCAATCAGATAAGAGGAAAGTTACACACCTCCAGACAGACATTTGGATTATCAAGGTAGCACATTGGGTTAATCATGTGGTGAACACAAAAATTTAACTAATTACTATAGTTTTTGCATGACGCTGTTGATGACCAACTCCGATGATTTCGACCAATTTTTTTTCTTCGGAACTCGAAAATCCGCAAAAATATAAATCCGCAAAAAGGTCAACTCATAAAACGCCACAAAATTTGCCGCCGCTTAATGCAAGTGTTTGACAGTATTCAAAGTTTGTATTTTACAAGATGGCACTTCATTTTAAGAGCCGTTTAGATCACTACAATGTAAAGGACAACAGCTCATATGTATTCGCGATTGCACCCATATGATTTAATGATTTTACTTAAACATTGACAAGTCTATGCAATGCAAACCAAATAGGGGTTTCTCCGATATCACAGATACAAGCTTTCTTCCGCATAATCTGAAATGATAGAATAGTCATATATAAATAACAAGCCTTTTTAACTTCGTATGTCGACTTCTAGATATTTGGGTGGTTTATTAAATATTAACAATAGCTATTTCGATGGTTTTATCAATCAGATTTACCCCCCAGAACTTCAGTTAAATAAAGCAAATTCTTCTGATACCGAGGCCCCAATTTTAGATTTACATCTGTTTATTGTAGATGGGTTTGGTTCCTGGAAAATTTATAAAAAACGCGATGATTTTGACTTAGAGATTGTAAATTTTCCTTTGTTGGATGGTGATGTTCCTCGTGCAGCATCCTATGGCGTTTATATTTAGCAATTAATTCGATTTGCCAGAGTTTCTAGTCATGTTACTGACTTCAACACTCGATATAAATTGTTAACTTCTTAATCAGGGCTATCGGTATCATAAACTACGCAAAGCCTTTTCAAAATTTTGAAGACGTCATTCCGATTTAATTCCAAAATCCAATGTTGGACTTAAAAGGTCTATCGGAACCTGACAGATATATATATATAATTCAATGATTTCAGCACCCAACTTCGTAAAAATCATTCTTCGATATAAAAAATTGGGTACAACATAAAGGTTATACGACAGACTGCATGCATGGTAGTTAACCCAAGCACAGTTGACAACTTTGCTTCCCTCTTTAATTGCACGCTGATGGGTCAGACCTTAGATTCTACGACGGTCCCAGTGTAATGGCTTGCTGAGAAGTAGAGAGAATTTAGTTTTATGTAAAATTGGTTGGTGCCTGAAGCTCTGTCTCTGGTCAGACCCATCGGAGTACAACTTTTGGTTTTCTTTTGCTCCAGCATTTTTGTGGTTTCTTACTGTCTTCACTAAATCGCTACGGAAGTAAGGGCGAGGATTGCAGCTGCATAAAATCGATTTAAGACCGCCCACCTCCCACCCAGCGGAATTCGCTTCACTGCCGTTCCAAGGCCATTCTTCTGTCGCGGTTTATTTTTGTTGTGGTTTATTTTCGAATAAGTGTATCGCTTATATTATTTTGTTTTGGATTCCTGATCATTGCCTTCACTTCAAACAAACACACGTAACAAATGTATTTTTTATAATAAATACTTGTCATCAACACATCCTTGGGTCAAATATGACAAAATTAGACAACATCCATTGTTTACGAGTTTTGTACTTAAATAACCCCTGACCTATAAGACTGACATCCTTAGAGGGTACATTTAAAATAGTTTTCCATTGTTCTCTGCACCTGGATAGTTTTATGTTGATTTCAATCAAGCATTTTCCCAAAATATATGTAAAAAGAGAGTTATGAGTAGTTTCGTTTTTATTTTGCACTCATTTGACCTTTGACCTTCTTCTTGGCATCAGACGCATTTCCAGACGTGGCACCTACCCCTATGATTGTTGACACACATCAAGGATTACATTTAGCCTGGGTGCCATACTCTAGTCATTTTTGTCAGCAAACGTAAAAATGTCAAGCTTTTTGCCCCTGCTTAATCACGCATAAAGGATGTTTTTATGTGTTGTTAATTGGTTTATCTATTATTGCCAGTTATCCGAGATGCGACATTTTAATTAAGGGGATAAGGTTAAAGTTTGAATTTTAATTGTCTTACACAAAGAAAGTGTTAAAATCGGCCCTGCTCATAATAGAGTAACATTTTAGTTGAAAATATTTAATTTTTGCAAAACCATTTTATATCGCCATTTCTAAAACCATTTCTGTTTTAGAAATGGCACAGTGTAGTATTCTGTCTATGTTGTGATAAAACCGACCTGGCAACCCGGTTCAGTCAGCTGGGGGCATCAATGTTACTGAACCAGGTGGGGTGTGCATCAATTAAATCTTTGGACTGGTATACAACATTGATTGAAATATCAATTGAATTTGTTTTAGAGTTTAGAACATACAGGCATCTATAAAGTTTGTCATAAAATTTGAACCAAATGTAAAAGTTTAAGTCTGTGACATTGAGATCAAGGTCACAATGGGTGGGAGAAGGGACATGCATCACAAAATCTTTGGACTGGTATGCAACATTGATGCAAGTATCAACTGAATTTGTCTTAGAGTTTAGAACATACAGGCATCTATAAAATCTGCCATAAAACTTTAACCAAAAGTAAAATTTCTATGTCTGTGACCTTGACCTCAAGGTCACTGTGATGGCGGGACATGCATCAACGAAATATGTAGACCAGTATGTAACTTCAGTGTAAGCATCAACCAAATCTATCAAAGGGTTCAGAAGATACAATGTCTTAGAAACTTTAATGCAAAACTTTAACCAAAATGTTAACGGACGGATGGACGGACGGAAGAACGGACACGCGGACGGACGGACAGATGGACGGACGAACGAACGACAAAACGAAAACTATATACCCCCATAGCATACTTCGTACGGCGTGGGTATAATAAATACTGGTCAGCTACACATCCGTATGCTAAATATAACAAAATGTGGTCAGAAAACATCCGTTTTTCACGAGCTTTGCACTTAAATGGCCCCTGACCTATAAGACTGACATACTTTGAGGGTACATTTATAATGATTTTCCATTGTTCTCTGCACCAGAATAGTTTATGGTGATTTTAAGCAAACATTTTCCCCAAATATGTGTTAAAAGAGATTTATAAGTAGTTTCATATTTATTTTGCACTCATTTGACCTTTGACCTACTTCTGAGCCTCAGACGCATTTCCAGACGTGGCATCCACCCCTATGATTGTTGACACACATCAAGGATTACATTCAGCATGGGTGCCATACTCTGCTCAATTTTGCCATCAAAAGTAAAAATATCAATCTTTTTGGGATTGGATGGCCAACTATCAGTGGCGTGCTGGTTAAATGATACATTCTCCGATATTTATTTATTTGAAATACAAATGTGATATTGTTTTTATTTATTTCCAGGGTTTAAACCCTATCCATTTTCGCTGCCACCATAAATTCCTCACAGATGAGAATTCTGGGCTCATTTTGCACTATGAGCTGTCTATTGCTTCACCGGAAATCTGCTCCACATGAGACACCCAAAAACATAGTGATGGAACAAATCGGTCTAAGATTATTATTTTATTATATTTTTCAAGCACTGCAAATAATAAGCGACATTCACACAACACACAGACCAGAACTTATCCTTATAACAGAACCCTGCGAAAAAGCCCCACGAAAAGTTCCATGGCAAAAAGCCCCTTAAGAATCTAACGGCAAAAAGCCCAGAGATGCTGTGTGCGAATCTTGAATATTCTGTTCCAAATATGGTAAGATGCTCTAAACCGTAAAAATCAAAGAGTCATGCATTTGGCTACTAAAATATAGATCCCATCAGACCAAAATATGGTAAAACTCACTCAGCCAGGAAAGTCAGACAACCATGCATTTATATACTAAAATAATCTTCCAAGAATCTGAAAGTGTATCAGTTCCACGGCCTGGTGAACTGGAGCTGAGGCTTAAAATTAGATGTCCAAAGCATGAAGTGCATCCACATAAAAATAGACATTCAAACTGTCTACATTCTGAGAATAGATATGTATTTCTCTCAACATAACCCAGACATCCATTAACCTTGTATTAGGTCATCCATCTAAATATACCCAGAGCTTGAGAATGTTGCTATTGTCAAATAAATACTTCTGGTACAAGGTAAATCTCGCTATAATGATGTTCAATAAATTATGTTCTGGCCGTTCTTTAAGTTTGACGATGGTTTATAGGAACGCTGACATTACTCATCTGAAACTTTGTTTATAAATTACGTCAAAATGTGCCCAGTTTATACACACCCTTTATCATATGACGTCGCGTTTGAGAGTGTAATAACACCATGTAATATTTTCGATAATCCACTAATGATCCACTATATGCAAATTAGCTAGATACGCCCCGTAACGTTACATGCATGACGTCCTTAGCGACGTCGCGTTTACTAATGGCGAAAATTTTACATTTTTGTAAAATAATCGTGAATAAAATGCGTCTAAATGTCATATGATAAATAGAATCTTACATTCGTGCCCATTATATTATTGAATTTATTAAACTCGTTGAGGAAAAGTGATCTTTTTCTTAACTCATTTAATAAATTCAATAATACATGAACACTCATGTAAGATCCTCTATATACTTCTTTATGCTGTTATAGCTCGTAAACAAGGACTTTTTTCACCCGATTCAAATGAGCAATAAATATGACAAAAATTATCAGTTTTGGAAAAAATTCTATGGGCCAGTAAACTTGCTGTTGACAGTAAAGCTTGAAAATTCGGCAATTTTCGTCGGATTCAAGTATCATTTCTATCCATTTCTATTCAAATGATTCTGATTTTCGTTTGGTATGATGATAGATAAAGGTCCAAAGTTTTATTTAGCACTATTCCTACCCATGCCCATGGCCTCACCGTCAAGGCCATGGACTAAATACATGTTTAGTCTTAAAGACTCGGGCAAAGGTATTTGTACCAGGTATAATCTGAACATTTATGAAAGATTTGGTTCATATTGCAATGGTGATAGATACCCGGTATAAAGTGATATTCAGCATATCCTCATCCATGCCTATGACCTTGAGGTCAAGGTCACAGGGTCAGGGGCTCAAAACTTTTTAAGGTATTTATACCAGATAGGACCTAAACTTTTAGTATTGATGTGGTTCATATTTGTTATGATGATAGATACGGGATCCAAAGTGATATTCAGCAATACCCCACTCATCCCTATGAGCTCAATGTCAAGGAAAATAAAGATATTAAATAATAAGGTTCTACGTAGTACAAATACCTTAACCCGAGTCTTTAACATTAAAAAATTCTAAGTCCGTGACCTTGATCTTGAGGCCATAGGAATACTGCTAAATAAAACTACGCACCTTTATCTATCATCATGCCAAATATGAACCAAATCCATCGCATGGTTTGAAAAAATATGAGTTCACGTTCTACCTGGTACAAATGCCTTAACCCGAGTCTAACAGGATTACGTGTGTGTGTGTGAATTCGGGTTTAACGTCGCTTTCAACAATTTTTCAGTCACATCACGACGGTGTCTGGTTGCGACAGGGAGCTCAATGCTCACTTTTATAGTGCTGCCTCACTGAAGTATCATGTCCCAGACACATTACATGATACCACACCCAGTCACATTATCCTGACACTGGGGCGACCAGTCCTAGCTCTATCCCGTAAATCTGAGTGCCAAGCGAGGAGCAGCTATACCATTTTTAACGACTTTGGTATGTCGCGGCCCGGGATCGAACCCGTGACCTCCCGTTCCCCGGAGCGGACACTCTACCAACTGAGCTATCGGGGCTGGTAACAGGATAACGTATGTACGTACCTATGTACCTACATTCGTACAGAAAGACGTACAATCGTACGTACCTACGCATGTACCCACGGACACACGTACGGAAAACAAACAAATAATATATATTATATGGTCTTCCTTTCGCAACTACCCACACGGATACCAGACGATACTATTCTTGTGTCTTTTGATGTGGTTAGTTTATACTCTAACATTCCGCATGATCTTGGACTCAAGGCAATAGAATACTGGTTGGAAAAGTTTCCACAAACACTTCATAGACGAACTAATCCCAATCTCATCGTGTCTGGTATTAAGTTCATTCTTGAAAACAACACATTTTGTTTCAATAATAAATACTACAGACAGTTACAAGGAACTGCCATGGGGACCAAATGTGCTCCAGTATATGCTACTTTGGTATTAGCGTATTTAGAAGAATCATTGTATACAAAGATAGGGGACACATTTGGCGAGGAATTCAAGTATTACTTTGAAGATAACTGGAAACGTTTCCTTGATGACTGCTTTGTACTGTTTACTCGAAGCGAGACTGAACTGACAGAACTCGAGGGGGTTTTAAACTCACTCCATCCCTCAATACAGTTCACGTTTGAGGCGAACCATACAAGTTTATCATTTCTTGACACGATGATAATAAAGAAAGGTGAAAGATTAGAGACTGATATATTCTACAAAATTACAGACAGCAAACAGTATTTATTATATTCATCGTGCCACCCAAAGCATACGAAGAATAATGTACCCTATAGCCTAGCGCGAAGAATACGCACCATAGTATCTGACGATAAAACCCTCAATACCCGTATGGAAGAACTTTCTTATTCCTTGACGAAGAGAGGATATCCCAAAGCCGTGATTAACGATGCAATCATAAAGGCCAGCGCTTTGGACCGTGAAAGCATATTATCAACCTGCGAGAGGAATAACCAAGAAGTCGTTCCGTTCGTATCGACGTTCAATCCACATAACCCAGAAATTTTCAAAAATATCAGAACAAGTCTCCCAGTTCTTCAACAAAGTGTAACCATGAAGAAAGCGCTTTTGAACAAATCCATTATCAAAAGTAAAAGGCAACCAAAAAACTTAAAACAAATTTTAACGCGTGCGAAATTCACAGAATCAGAGATAGACAACAATACAGTTACTAAATGCGGACGTTCAAATTGTGGTTTATGCCCATATTTATTGGAAGGACCAGAATTTAAATTCAAGGAACATGTATTCAAGGTTAACGCGCCAATGTCATGCAGCGTGAAAAATGTTGTATATGTGATACAATGCCGAGGATGCAATGAACTGTATATAGGAGAAACAAACGATCTAAGGAAACGTATGACTGTTCACAGGCAACAAATCAGAGACGAAAGTACAAGAATGATCCCTTTAAGTGGGCACATTGCGAACTGCTCGAATTCGTATCCTCAATTCTTCGTCTTTCCCTTCTACAAGGCGAATCACACTAATGCCATTCAACGCAAACAAAGAGAAAAATCTTTCATCAGGACGTTTAAGCCAAAACTGAATGCTATATAGGCCCTCTTCGTTTGGGAAGACCTAGTGCAGGGGCTGTGGAGCTTTCTTTCGTGTTCGAGTCGGCTGAGCTGGGGTTGTCTTGCTCATTGGTTCATGGATGCTGAAACGCGCGTTTTGGTGTTTGTGGGCTGATGGGGGGGGGGGGGGGACAGCTCTACTATTTTCTATAATCTAACTCCCACCCCCTCGGGGGCGCTCTGTTTCATCTACATTTTTGTTTGTTACCATTAAAGATTTCGAGCTCGGTCGGACTTGGCGCGGGGTGATCTATAGCCTCGGTCCTCATCTTTTTTGTTTGCGAGCGACGGCTGTACACATCGACCTGCGCATCCACATAGTCTGGTATGCATTTTCAATACCTCGGTAATATCTAAACCTTTATATCTCTGATCGTTTTGCTCTAGAAACTCAGGTCTCCTGATGACTGTGTTACTTTGCGGGTCGGTTTGTGCCTTGTCTCATCGCAGACATCTGGGATGGGTTCTCTCGTGACGGGGACTTATATGAAATAAATACATAAACTATTATATGAGCCGGTGCGTGACGGAGCCTACAGTTGGACCGGTGCGGCCAGCGGAGACTCGGATCAACCTGCGCACCAATCCACTATGACAACACCTCTTGCTTATGTCTCTTTCCGTGGATCGCGGCCTGTAGTGGGTACATGCGGTCAGTGAGGATTCTGATCGGACTGCGCGGATGCGCAGGCTGATCTGGGTCCTCGCTGGTCGCTCATGCCTTCTTGTGGGTTTTGTCATGCGATGGCCCATATGTGTCTTTGCATGGAGGGCTCTGCGATTGGATTAGTGGGACCATTTATTTGTTTGATTTGAGGTTGAGCGTCCCCAACAACACTTTATGGATTATTGAGGAGGTGTAACTTAAACTATTGTGGGACTTTTTGACGGACATTCAGACGGATTAGTCTAAAGTCAAATCGAAGCCTAAATCCCGATAGGGTTCAATGCATGGACGGTCCGATTAACAACGACTTGCCTACGCAAGCTTGCCCTCCAGTACTCACGTGTGGTCGGTTCCGGTTCTGCGTGGGAGCGTTCTGCAGCCCAATCTGATTCCCCGAGTCCCGATTAGCGGGGGTCCACCGAAAGGCTGCATCATGGCATACGGTCTAACTTCGATAGCTCGAACATCACTTGGACCATAACATTGTTTGTTGCAGGGGTGGTTCGAAATAATGAGGTTTTGTCGTGGTGCCGGATCGGTAGACGCTGTGGGGATCGCGGCAGGATGTCATTATGATTTAACAAACAAGTGTGTCTTATAAGTACTCATTTGGGTCGCTTCATCGAGGCGATTCCAATGGGCTCGTGCAGGATTGGTTTGTAGCTAGAAAATCAGATAAACTATTCGAAGTATCCAAGTGTATGGATATATGGAAATTCTCTAGGGACTCATGAACTTGTTCGAATGGTATACAAACCACCCGTTTTCGAGTTGTCGTTGTTATATAGTATCAAGTTATAGTTAGTACAGTGAGGTTCCTGTATACAGACCACCTTTGCGGCTGTTCAAGGGTGGTCTTAAAGACCACTTTTGAACAGTGCTCTCTTAGCAGAAGACACTAGGTGTAGAAAACGCAAAGAAAAATTAACTGAAACCTTCCCGGCAGACTTTTGTGAGTTATTTGGTCTTAATTTAAGGTGGTCTTAACTGTGAAATTTTGCTGTATATCAATTGCTTGGAAGGGGTGAAAGTGTGTGAATAGTTTGAGCCGGCGCATGATGGAACCTACGATAAGCTCTATGCGATCAGAAGATGCTCAAATTAACCGTGGCAGTACATTTTGCTTGTCTCTTTACATGGATCGTGCCCTGTGGTGTGTGCATGTATATGTGATCAGTGAAGATTCTGATCAGACTGCGCGATTGCGCAGGCTGATCTGAGTCTCCGCTGATCACTCAGACCTTCTTGTGGGATTGTTCATGCGCTGGCTCAAATCAGGCTGAGCATGGAATTTGTCCTGTGTCCTGTGGTGTGTGCATGTATATGCGATCGGTGAGGATTCTGATCGGACTGCGCGATTGCGCAGGCTGATCTGAGTCATCACTGATCACTCGGACCTTCTTGTGGGATTTTTGATGCGCCGGCTCAAATCAGGCCCCGAAGTTGTAGAACTTTTTTCGTGCTCGGCTCGGCTGAGCGTGAAATTTGTCCTGTGTCCTGTGGTGTGTGCATGTATATGCGATCAGTGAAGATTCTGATCAGACTGTGCGATTGCGCGGGCTGATCTGAGTCTCCGCTGATCGCTCAAACCTTCTTGTGGGATTTTTCATGCGCTGGCTCGAGTCGGGCCCCGTGGTTGTAGAACTTTTTTCCTGCTCGGCTAGGCTGAGCATGAAATTTGTCCTGTATCCTGTGGTGTGTGCATGTATATGCGATCGGTGAAGATTCTGATCGGACTGCGCGATTGCGCAGGCCAATCTGGGTCTCCGCTGATCGCTCAAACCTTCTTGTGGGATTTTTCATGCGCTGACTCGGGTCAGGCCACGAGGTTGTAGAACTTTTTTCGTGCTCGGCTCGGCTGAGCATAGAATTTATCCTGTGCCCTGTACTGTGTGCATGAAATATGCGATCAGTTGGGATTCTGATCGGACTACGCGATTGCGCAGGCTGATCTGAATCTCCGCTGATCGCTCAAGCCTTCTTGTGGGATTTTTCATGCGCTGGCTCAAATCAGGCCCCGAGGTTTTTAGAACTTTTTTCGTGCTCGGCTCGGCTGGGCATGGAATTTGTCCTGTGTCCTGTGGTGTGTGCATGTATATGCGATCGGTGGGGATTCTGATCGGATTGCGCGATTGCGCAGGCCGATCTGGGTCTCCGCTGATCGCTCAAAACCTTCTTGTGGGATTTTTCATGCGCTGGCTCAAATCAAGCCCCGTGGTTGTAGAACTTTTTTCGTGCTCGGCTCGGCTGAGCGTGAAATTTATCCTGTGTCCTGTGGTGTGTGCATGTATATGCGATCGGTGAGGATTCCGATCGGACTGAGCATAGAATTTATCCTGTGTCCTGTACTGTGTGCATGTAATATGCGATCAGTTGGGATTCTGATCGGACTGCGTGATTGCGCAGGCTGATCTGAATCTCCGCTGATCACTCAGACCTTCTTGTGGGATTTTTCATGCCCTGGCTCAAATTAGGCCCCGAGGTTGTAAAACTTTTTTCGTATTCGGCTCGGCTGAGCATAGAATTTATCCTGTGTCCTGTGGTGTGTGCATGTAATATGCGACCAGTGAGGATTCTGATCGGACTGCGCGATTGCGCAGGCTGATCTGAGTCTCCACTGATCGCTCAAACCTTCTTGTGGGATTTTTCATGCGCTGGCTCAATCAGGCCCGAGGTTCTGCAACCTTTTTTTCGTGCTCGGCTCGGCTGAGCATGATATTTATCCTGTGTCCTGTGGTGTGTGCATGTATATGCGATCGGTGAGGATTCTGATCGGATTGCGCGATTGCGCGGGCCGATCTGAGTCTCCGCTGATCGCTGTGTCCTGTACTTCATTTGCTTTTTACGCCGTTATCTTACGACGGCTAATATGTAAATAAACACAAAAGCGTCAGCTTTTATTGAGCGTTACGGGAAAAATAAATAACTATTGACGTTTACGTCACTTTAACGTACAATAATAAACATCATTGTTAACTTGAAAATTCCATCATGGATGAAACCGGTTGTTAAAAATACAGGAAAAATAACTTTTATTCCAGTGTTTCTTTAATTTTTTCATAGTTATATTTACCCGCATTGTGGATATTATTTATATTTAATCTATATATATATATATATATATATATATATATATATATATATATATATATATATATATATATATATATATATATATATATATATATATATATATATATATATATATATGATCCGATGTTGGGGCATAAAGAATAAAGCAATTTGCCCTCAGAGATGGTGACGAATTTAATTCTAGATAAACAGTGTAAATAGTCTCCTTGCACATTGTTATTTATCATTAAGGTAGGGTATCTGAGGGACGAAATCTATACAACAATCAACGTGCTACAGTTCAAAACATTGAAGTGCCATTTCACCTCTACAAAAGCCTGACATTTTTTCTGATATTGCTGGATTTTGCTATCAGCCTTTAACCTCTAAACTAAAAAATCTCTCTGCGTGCGATGTCAAAACAGATATTTTATTACACTACTTACAGATATTTTAATCACAGAGAAAAAAAAAACTATTTATTATAATTCATGACAGATTTGATTTTTCATGTGACTAGTCTGCTTACCATTCCTTTACGATAACAATCCTTGAGGCATAGTGCATTATTATATCCCAAAAGCGGAGATTTTTTTTCTCATGAAAATTTGCGATATTCTTTTTATATTTTACCCCGAATATTCGTTGCGGGTGCTCGTTAGGACCGCCTGACGAAGGTGCCTGTGAGAAAATCTTGCTTAAAAACTAAGCAAAATAACCTAAAGATTACGGTAGATTCCAACTGGCTCTTTATTTGTAGAAATTGTGCCATTGATTTGATCTGTGTAATCCATCGACCCACGTAGAGGGAACGGAATTTCTACCGTGCGTCTAGGAAGACTATGAAAATTGCGGGAGAATGCTGAATGATTCGTGTTGTCGCTGGATATGCATATGTATATGTTCTGCGCAAAGTAGGACTCGGTACAATTCCGGAATTGTCCTGCGCAAAGTAGGAATTCTCACTTTGATGCGCAAAGTGAGAATCCCTACCTTGCGCAAGACAGTTTTCGAATTGTCCCTGCGCAAAGTGAGAATCGGGACAAAGTAGGAATATTTAAATGTTTCTGTATTTAATTTAGAATTTATTGCTATTATGAGTCCTATTATTAAACTATAGATAATAAATCCTTTAGAAGTTTATTAGATATTCAAGTAACTCGAAAACATAATAAAAACATGCATTTTGAGTCATGCATTTTGAGATCATATTGATGTAAATATGTCGGGGAGTAATTGAATTTCTATACCTAAAGTAGAATGATATATGTTAGCATGTAAAGTATGTTGTATGAACGGGGGGAGGGACACAAATCATGGTAAATAAATGTTTAAAGTAGAAGTAAAACAAAGATCAGGAATCGATACAATTAACTTACTCCACCCATCAAAGACACCAAAGGGAAAGAAACACAAACATGAAGCGACTAGACCATAATGGAAACCTAAACAGAGGATGACCATAAAGACAGTTACTTTCCCACAAAATGGCCAAATGGCCATCCAAAATAAAAAGACACAAGTGATACACACAGTTAGTAGTAAGAAACTACGACATAAATAAACCGCCACAGAAGAACCGCCTTGGAACGGTCAGTGGAAAGAATTCCACTGGGGGGGGGGGGGGGGGGAGCTTAAATCGATTTTACGTGGCCACAATCCTCGCCCTTACTTCCGTCGCGATTTAGACAAATAATTTGTTCATTCCGCATGAAGGCCTCCTAACTCATCAGTGCAACATCTCCGTGAGCACAAATAATCAAATAACCACAGATGTGAGACAACGGTGAGGACTAGACAGGAAAAAAAAAAACACACTTAAATGCTGGAGCAAAATAAAACCAACAGTTAGACTCCGATGGGCCCGACCAGAGACAGAGCATCAGGCACCAACCAACATTACCTTGAATTAGATCTCTCTAATTCTCAATAAGCCGTCATAGAATCTGAGGCCTGACCCACCGGCGTGCAATTAAAGAGGGAAGCAAAGTTGCCAACCATGATTGGGTTAACTACCATGCATGCAGTCTGTCGTATAACATCCATGTAATAAACAAAACCGCATGACCAACTTTATCTGACATTTAATCTATTCACCTGTTCCCTGATAGTCATACTACAAGTCAATATTGGATTGTCTCCCTTTGACAACTTAATGCATATGAATAAAGTCTTTCGATTTTTAATCTCTCCGGAAAGGTAATATACCTGTTGTGTAATCTCAACTGTGTTATAATCCGGCTAAGTGTGAAATCATTTTCGCTATTATGACCCCAGGGGATACAGAACGAGAATCGCTCATGTCAATTGATGTCTAGTCAATTTCGGACTGGCTGTTTTGGTGTGGCCTGAGTTTATCTCCAATAAAGTTATGATCTGTTCTGTCGTTACTAAAGTCTTAATGAGCGAGAAAATTACTCTTTTTGTGAAACCGTTAAAAGTGAACCTTATTGTGCTTAACACAAAATATTATTGGTTCTCAAAAATCCATTTTTTTGTGTGCTGGAATGAAATATTCTACTTAATATATTAGAAAAAAAAGAAGAAGAAAAAAAACTTTACAGCTTATGGGTGTCAGTTGAATTATTTAAATGACATTGTTTAGACATGCCACATATTCACAAGTCCGTGTAATGAAAACCCCTTTAAACTCTACTTTACATAGAGAAAACCAGGGTTTTCATGCGGACTGAACAAATTATTTGTCTAAATCGCGACGGAAGTAAGGGCGAGGATTGTGGCCACGTAAAATCGATTTAAGCCCCCCAGTGGAAATCTTCCACTGACCGTTCCAAGGCGGCTCTTCTGTGGCGATTTATTTATGTTGTTGTTTGTTACTTACTGTGTGTATCACTTGTGTCTTTTGGTTTATGATGGCCAAATGGCCATTTTGTGGGAAAGTAACTGTCCTTATGGCCTTCCTTTGTTTAGGTTTCCATTATGGTCTGGTCGCTTAATGTTTGTATTTCTTTCCCTTTGGTGTCTTTTATGGGTGGAGTAAGTTAATTGTATCAATTCCTGATCTTTGTTTTACTTCTACTTTACAGGGAGTTACATCTATTTTCTGCTCCAAGAACTCGTTGACGAGGAGGTTCTAACGAGCATCACGACCTATGATTGGAGTATATTTAAACGAAATTTGCCACACATTGATTTTGTTATATATCAATTTGTATAGAAACGCAACATGTTAAAAAGTTTGTGTTATGAACACCCCACTTTATATTGAGAAAACTGGGGTTTACAAGGTATTATAATTTCTAATATCTGCACGAAGACATAGTAGATAACCGTTTTTGAGATATGAATTGCCATTTTGGAGATATGAAAAAAAACAAACAAAAAACAAAACAAAAAAAAAAAAAACACACACACACACACAATGTCACGCGGATATGCTATCTTAATGGGTTGACAATATAGACACTGATCTGAGCTTGACGTCTGAGTTTCCAGTCTGAGTGTCTATGTTTGGGCTTTTTCGTCCAAAACGCACTTAAATCGGATTGGCTATCATCATAATGTTAACAAGTTCAAGTAATGAACACCTCCCTCAATCCAACTTTACATACATAAAACTTCTGTACTCGTTAGAACTTAACAAGCACCCACAACCTATGTGTAAAGAAGAAATGAAAATATGGCCTAATTCAATGCAAAGTAACCGTTTTCTGGATGTGAAAGAAAGTAACCACACGGATGTGAGTTATTATAATGGTCACAATGATCATTCAATGAGATAATGCTTACTTTAACTGTTTAAAACTAACTGTGACTGATAAAGCGTTATGTTTTAATTACTCTTTTTTTACCTGTAACCATTTTAATTATTTGTAACAACATTGCATATTCAAACATCAAATATTTAATCGGGAAAGAAAGGGTTTAGTAAAGGAATAAGTTTATCAATTCCAACAATAACTAACCATCAATTAAATTATATTGGCCGGTTTATTAATAGCATGCGAACAGGGAAAGTTCAAAGTAAACAGAATGTCTACAAAGTCTCATCTGGACTCTTACTGTTCACATGAAGAATACTATCATATGAATACGATTGTAATCTCACTTAACATAGAGAAAATGGAGTTAAAGGGGGTATACATTGTTTCAAGACACAGGTTGTAGGTTTTGTTTGGTTGTTTGTTTGATTTGAGGTTTAACGTCCCCGTCAACACTGTAAAAGTCATTTTGGAGACGGTTTTTCCAATTTTGTAAGACTTTTACCCGACATCGAGATGACATGACATCTCAAGCCCTGCTGCCCAATGAGACCAAAAGGGTTAATAAGCATGGGCGGGCCGACTCGCACCACTTTACCAGTACTTGTGTGCGGGCCGGTTTACGCTCTGCGTGGAAGCATCATGCACAGCCCATATATTTCTTCAAGCCCCGACGGGCGGGGACCGAATAGGTTGTAGGTACTTGTTAGACTCGCCTCAACCAGGCGATTCTAGCGATCACCCCCTACCGATTATCTGCTTAAAGATATACGTTCCGCCCCCGCCCATCGGGGCTTGAAGAAATAGATGGGCTACATGATGCTTCCACGCAAACCTGAAACCAAACGCACATGAGTACAGGTAAACTGCTTACAGGTTCTAAGCATGCCCAGGAAAAGTGATGCGAGTAGGATCGTTCATGCATATAAACCCTATTAGTGTAATTGGTGTCGCAGATGTCATGTCATCTCAATGTCGGGTAAAAGTCCCACAAAATTGGAAGCAACGTCGCCAAAATGACCTATACAGTGTTGACGCGGACAAAATAAAGACACATGTTGTCAATGACGCGTTTCCAGCAATCACCCCAAACATTTTCTTCTGTACAAGACATAGATTGTGGGTACTCTATAGAACGGTTCTAGCAATTCCTGGATGTATTTGTCTGTTGAAGCAATTAAAATAAATTTTAAAGCAACGGTTCTTGCAATAACCCACAACGTATACATGGAAATATGAAAGAAGGTACTATGTCAAACGGATGTATTCTCGTAACTTGGACCCAGTATACATGTATATTTCACGGCCCCCGCCCATCGGGGCTTGAAGAAATAGATTGGCTGCATGATGCTTCCGCGCAGAGCTGAAACCGACCGCACACGAGTACTGGTAAACCGCTCAGAGGATCTAAGCCTGCCCAGGCAAAGCGGTGCGAGTCGGACCGTCCATGCTTGGTTTCATTGGACGATAGGGTTTGAGAAGTCATTTCATCTCATTGTCGAGTAAAAGTCCCGCAAAATTGGAAGCAACGTCTCCAAAATGACCTACACAGTGTTGACGGTAATAATAATAATAATAATAATAATAATAATAATAATAATAATAATAATAGATACTCATTATCTAAATAGTATAGTCTTTCAAAACGCAGTGAGACGTGACTGCACTTTTAATTTTGGACTAGTCGGTGTTTTAGGTAAGTCGCCTTCAGCTGGGATTTTACATTGGGAGATATAGTTTTACTTAGATTCGTACTGCATCATACCAACCACTTGGCCATACCTTCTACATGATGGCATTATCAAAAACTTATTTATAATTTTAAAATCCTGTTAAAAAAGAAATCCGAGACCTGCTTCCCCTAAAACATGGAATTGTCTTGCCACGCTTGAACGTTGAACTCTCAAAGGTCGTTGATAAACTATATCTATTCTGCTTAGAACTTAATGCATATGAATAAAGTCATTCGATAAATTTTAATCTCTCCGGAAAGGTAATACAATATACCTTGCGCACGTGTCGTTTAATCTTCACTGTAGCCGGTATGCAATACCCATTACATGTATCATAAAAAGCAATAAGTGTCTTGAGCTTAAATACCAGTGATGTTTCCCCTCTGAGTGAGCTGATTATGGGCACAGAACTGCCAAATTGATATGGCCCTTACAAGTACTTTCTATCTGTTTTTGTGTAAAATCATACTGATTCCTGATTACCCGACTGTTGTGTATAAAGTTGGGTTTACAAGGATATTTTTTTCACAGCATCATGGACAGAACACCAGAAAAAGGGTACACATCCTATCTTAAATCACTAGGTTTAAGCATATTTATTTCATTAGTACAAATACAGTAAATACAAATATATAATTTTGTGAACAAAAGAAAGGATAAGAGACCGGCCCCGATAGCTCAGTTGATAGAGTGTCCGCTCCGGGGAACGGGAGGTCACGGGTTCGATCCCGGGCCGCGACATACCAAAGTCGTTCAAAATGGTACTAGCTGCTACTCGCTTGGCACTCAGATTTACGGGGTAGAGCTAGGACTGGTTGACCCAGTGTCAGGATAATGTGACTGGGTGTGGTATCATGTAATGTGTCTGGTACATGATACTTCAGTGAGGCAGCACTATAAAAGTGAGCATTGAGCTCCCTGTCGCAACCAGACACCGTCGTGATATGACTGAAAAATTGTTGAAAGCGACGTTAAACCCGAATTCACACACACACACACACACACACACACACACACACACACACACACACACACACACAGAATGGATAAGAACGAAAGCATATGCTTATAGAGTTCCGCTCCTTGAATAGGTAGATGTATATTATGTACGTATAGGCAAATTCTGTGTTAGCTACAAATTATTCTAGATATTGTATATTTTCTTCAAACAAAGACTAAATATTTCAGCTAATGTCATTCAAATAAAATGAGAATTCAGTAAAATAATTTAGTATGAACTAACCAAAAATAGATAAATAATGGCGGGATACTGGGAGCGCAGACATACAGAGGACAAGCCAGAGGGTTATTAGACTTCAAAAGACGCATGGCAGTAAAAACAAAATTCTATTAAAACGCTTGGTGTCCAGTATATATTTTTGCACATCATCAACTATTGTTTTGTTAGTTTCTGTGGACAGTGCAAGGTCGCCATATAAAATAACTTTAAGATTAGGAGTCAAGTACAGTGAGACTAAGTTGAGAAGTGCAACTCTTTTAATTGGTAGACTCTACAGCGAAAGAAATAATGTTGGGCGTCTTCGATGCTGCCACAACGACAGAGAGGAGATTCGGTTATATTTCTGTGAAAAAGATCGAGATTAAGAGAACTACAATTAGTGCGTAACCTAGTGTGCAAAATCTGAGCTCTTCTCTTCCCAGTGTAGAAATGTTTAGGTGTTTGAGTCACATTCCTGTTTAAAAATATTTGAACGAGTTTACAGAGGTGCATTGCCTTGCTTCGTTAGGTAAGTTATTCCAGGCACGAACTGATGAGGGAAGGAAGGAGTGAAAATACTGGTTAGTCCTGGCATCGATAGTCTGTTCTTCTGGTTTTCTCTCCTCTGGTCAAGGGTATCCCAGTTAACTTCTTTGTATAGGGCATTTAAAGAAATGAGTTTTGTAGTGCCAGTTGCAATCCTGTCCGCTTCGTTCTGAATTTTGTCGAGCTCATTCTTTTCATATTGAGTGCAGTTACTCCAGATGACGTCACCATATTCTAGGATAGGACGAATGAAGGCTATGTAGATCATTTCAAGAGTTTTCTGTCCAAGTTGAAATAATTTGCGCATTACATTGATTCGAAACCATGCTTTCTGTTTAATAATATCATTTAACAGTTGAAATAAATAAATAAGAAAATTTTCTAATGATCATTAGATTATACATATATGAAATAATAAAAAAATAATAATAATAAACACATTACGATATTACATCCGTGCGGCATATTGCATTTTTGATATCTCAAAAACAGTTAATTTGTCAAAGTAAACTCATCAATACTTAAAACATAGGTTTTATATTCTCGTTTGTACCGCCTCATTGAGGTGGCTCTAACGAGTACCCACAACCTATGTTTTGGTGAAGAAATGAAAAAAAATGAATACCACAGTAAACCCCAGTTTTCTCTATATAACGCAGTTTTTAATGAGGTGTTCATTACAAGCAAGATAATAATAGTGAATACAAAACAATTAACATATGCATTAATGGCAACTTTACGTACCAGACTAAACTCACAACAGCGTTTAAATAATCAAACGCGTGTTTCAAAAAGAAAGAAAATAAAATAAAACAAACATTCCTGTGGTATTCCAGCAAAACAATGAGCGAACAAAGAAATGTCAGATTAGCCTGTATCTGAGTAATTGGAATAAGATATATATTATAACAAAGTTAATTTTTAACTTTTTAGAAATTTGTGACGAATTCAGACGGTTTCTTTTTTTCTTTCTTTCTTTCTTTCAGTTGTAATCATACAAACATACAAAAACAAACAAATGTAATCATATAAACATTACTAGCAATGATTATTTAGCTTTGCGTAGTAAGTATAAAGAATGTGCAAAAATCTAATAAGGTCATGAAAATCAATAATTACGTGAATAAATAAATAAATAAATAAATAGATAAATGAATAAGACGCCGATCAGACACCGCATTCTTAGATTGATTTACATTCCAAGTAGATGCCCAGGCGAAGATATGTTGATTTCACAGTCGATTGAAAATGACCCGCTTTGGGATTACACGAGTGTGTAGACGATATAGCTTTTTCTGAATAAGCTCTAAATTCAATCGCAAAATGCCGTTATTAAATATTGTTTTGAAATATTATAATTGCTATCAAAATGCACAATATTGTAAACACATTGCGCTTTTTTGCAATATTAACAGAAAGTGCAGATTTTAGCCGTTAAAGTAGGGTACTGTCGTTGTTTTTCCACAGTTTTGTATGCTTCATGTAAGGATTAAGGGTTGTTAATTTGAAAATTAAAATGCCGGCAGATAATTGAATAAAAGTTCCACTTATTTGATATCTTTTTGAAGGAATTTAAATGGACAATTAGTTCAAAACGGAACATGTTTGTCAAATAGAAAAATAAATAAGGTATATTTGTTTAAATATTGTTTTCCATTAAAGCGCCTGCTATTTCCAATAACAGATCTGTACAGGTAAGCCGAGAAGGTCAGCGCACAGTAAAAGGCTTAATCCTTTGCGCCAAAGTCATAAATATCAATAATAGTTGCGGATGGTTCAATGCGACGTTTTAGCAACCAGTATGTACAGACAAAAGAGCGGATCTAAATCAATCTACGCGCGTCTGTGCGCGCGATTTCAATGTGACATCCCTGTGCGCAGCGTTTTCATAAAATAACACTACTTTTCTGTAAGAGCCACGAAAGACTTAACATCATAGTGTAAATTATATTTTCTTGTCCTTTGGGATTATGATTCCATTGTGGAATTTTGGAAATATCTGAGGATCACTGATGAGGTCTAATTGTCCGAAACTAGCTAGTCTGGCCCAGAAAACATGTACACTCCATACTTTTCAGTTTTGTGGTGTATTCCTTGCTTCCAAAGGATAACCCTTTTATAGAACATATTTAACTTCACTACAGCTGGTGTGTGGGAATGTGTGGCGGCGGTAAAACGTCTCCCTGCCCTACATCATAGTGTTGATTATATTTTCTTGTCCTTTGGGATCATTGATTCCATTGTGGAATTTTGGAAATATCTGAGGGTCACTGATGAGGCCTAATTGTCCGAAACTAGCTAGTCTGGCCCAGAAAATATGTACACTCCATACTTTTCAGTTCTGTGGTATATTCCTTGCTTCCAAAGGATAACCCTTTTATAGAACATATTTACTGAACAAAAGACACACACAAGAAGGATGCATGTTAGATAACTGAGGTAAGAGAGAGAAAACTGATTTGTTGAATAAAAGAAGAAAAAAAATATAACCTTACTCGAAGCCTTGTCGATTTCTGTAATAAATTTTAACTGATTTTGTATCATTTATTTTTTTTCTGAAAACCGGCAGAGAATAAAACGGATAAGACAATAAATAAAGGCATCCTTTCCATCGATTTGATTCTTACTTTGTCCAAATAATTCTTACTTTACGCAAAGACATTTACCTTTACAAATAACATACAATCCCTTTCGCAGTTCCAGAATTGTACTTGTCCAATTCCGGAATTTTGGCGGAAAGGTAGAATTCCTACTTTGCGCAGGACAATTCCGGAATTGTACCGATTTTAACTTTGCGCGCATCATATGTATCATTTTCTGATAATCGGCTGTTCATTTTTTATTTATCTGCAAGATTTCAATAAACGACTTGCAGTTGTGAACTGTCGATTATCCTGTACACGGCAATTAAAATTAAATAAATATATAAATGAATAAATAACGGAGAATTTATTATTTAACCAGCATGCCACTGAAGAATAATGACGAGGCGAATAAATTCTACGATAGTTCTAATCAGTTATATGATGCGGCTCTCTTAACTAGAGGCTATACTCAGCATAGTCTCCGTCCTTACATTGATTCTGAAATTAATCATAAACGCCATTTCTTCAAAATATCCTTCATTAATAAGGGTATGGATTTTATAGATTTGCCCAGTATCTTCCGTGAGAGCTCTGTGCTTTCTTCAATTCCTGCTTATTTTCAAAATACTGAAACACCTATAATTTGCTATAAATATAACAAACCTGTTAGATCTATCATTTTTGATTTTAATAAACTTGTTTCAGATCTTGATATTGATACTAATACTCCTGATTAATGTGATTGTAAAAATTCAGTGTATTGCTATCCTGCTGCTGGTCATGTAATTACTGGCAATTTGAAAATTATTCCTGATTCTAGGATAAGGAATATAATTTCTAAAGGACCGAAATATCGGTTTCCTTCTAAAATTGATTTCAATAAATGTAGAGATGAAATCGCTGCTTCCTTGAATGAATTCGGTAATCGATGGTGTAAGCGAGAGTATGTTGAGCATAAAGCCCTTAAGGACTGGAAACTAAGCATTTTAAAACAATTGAATAAACGCATTTCTTTCTATTCTCAAAATACTAACTTATTACCTCCTAAGCCTAAGACGTCTTTACGTCATCTTAAGCTAGGTATTCAAGAATTTTATAAGAAGTTTGTTTTGGCCCCTGCAGACAAGGCCGCTAACAACGTCGTCGTTGTGTGACGGCTCTACTATGTTAACACGCTTAAGCAGGAGCTTGGTGGTACTAAGGCCTATGTACTTCAGCCTTTAGCTGAAGAGAGAGTTATAGTAGATAAGCATATTTTTCATTCAGCCACCAAGTTTGCTGTGTGTGTTACCGAAGGCCAAGACAAGCTTCCTACGCTATACTGGCTACCAAAACTTCATAAAAGACCTTACAAAGCACGGTTTATTGCAAATTCTAGCTCTTGCACTTCCACTGAACTTTCTAAATTATTAACTTCCTGTCTTAATGCTATTAAAACGCATGTGATTAAATATTGTGATAAAGTCTTTGAGAGATCAGGAAGAAATGAGGTTTTAAATAAATTGAAATCCAGACATTTTCGTGCTTCAAGTCTGTCTACTTACGATTTTTCCACTCTTTACACTACACTTCCTCATAATCTTATAAAAGAAAAGCTTAATGATTTAATTGAATGGGCTTTTCACAGAGAAGATTCTCTCTATCTTGCATGTAATGTCAGATATGCATTTTTCGCTTCTAAAGAGCATAAGAATTATACACTTTGGTCATGTCAGAAAGTGTGTGATGCCCTCACCTTTCTACTTGACAATATTTATATTAGATTCGGTACTAAGTTATTTAGACAAATTGTTGGTATTCCGATGGGTACGAATTGCGCACGTCTTTTGGCTGATCTGTTCTTGTATTGTTATGAAAGAGACTTCATGTTGTCGCTTTCCATTGATAACCAATCTGAAATTATTGAAGCTTTTAGCTCCACTTCTAGATATTTAGATGATTTATTAAATATTGATAATACCTATTTCGATGGTTTCATCAGTCAGATTTACCCCCCAGAACTTCAATTAAATAAAGAAAATTCTTCTGATATCGAGGCCCCGAGTTTGGATTTACATCTATCTATTGTAGATGGGTTTGTTTCGTACAAAATTTATGATAAACACGATGACTTTGATTTTGAGATTGTAAATTTTCCTTTTTTGGATGGTGATGTTCCTCGTGCGCCATCCTATGGCGTTTATATTTCGCAATTAATTCGATTTGCTAGAGTGTGTATTCATGTAACTGACTTCAACACTCGTAATGAATTATTAACGGCTAAACTCCTTAATCAGGGTTATTGGTACCATAAACTACGCAAAGCATTTTCAAAATTTTATAGACGCCATTCTGATTTAATTTCAAAATTCAATATTGGACTTAAATCTCTTCTGCAACAACGTCTATCGGAACCCGAATTTTATGGTGACTTAGTATATAAATTCAGAAAAATATATAACCGCAATGACTTCAGCACCCAATTTCGTAAAATCATTCTTCGATATAAAAAGATTGGGTACAACATGGATGTTATACGACAGACTGCATGCATGGTAGTTAACCCAATCACGGTTGGCAACTTTGCTGACGGCTCCAACGTAAAGGCTTATTGAGAATTAGAGAGATCTAATTCTTGGTAATGTTGGTTGGTGCCTGATGCTCTGTCTCTGGTCGGGCCCATCGGAGTCTAACTGTTGGTTTTCTTTTGCTTCAGCATTTCAGTGGTTTCTTGCTGTCGAGTCCTCACCGTTGTCTCACCTCTGTGGTTCTTTGATTTTTTTGTGTTCACGGAGCTGTTGCACTGATGAGTTAGGAGACCTTCATGCGGACTGAACAAATTATTTGTCTAAATCGCGACGGAAGTAAGGGCGAGGATTGTGGCCACGTAAAATCGATTTAAGCCCCCCAGTGGAAATCTTTCCACTGACCGTTCCAAGGCGGTTCTTCTGTGCGATTTATTTATGTTGTTGTTTGTTACTTACCGTGTGTATCACTTGTGTCTTTTAATTTTGGATGGCCATATGGCCATTTTGTGGGAAAGTAACTGTCCTTATGGCCTTCCTTTGTTTAGGTTTCCATTATGGTCTGGTCGCTTAATGTTTGTATTTCTTTCCCTTTGGTGTCTTTGATGGGTGGAGTAAGTTAAATGTATCGATTCCTGGTCTTTGTTTTACTTCTACTTTTAATGTAGACGTTTGTTTGGTATCCAATAACGTTACCTGTCAACGTCATCACTCGTAAAGTTTGTCGGCGACGCTAATTACGTATTCTTGACCTTAACATTGAGTAAATAATCTGGAAAACTTTGGCGGGAAATGCTTCCAGTGCACACCAAAAAACTTCATTTTTTCAGACAAAAATGTGCTGAATAGTTTTTTTTTTATAATGAGATTGTTTAATGAGTACCCAAAGTCTACATTATAGAGCAGAGTTTCTAACCGCCTGCTATTTTCCACGTGACTATCTCTGACAATGTCAAAACCCATGTACAGATTTTATTTCTTCTCCCTTTGACGTCAGAGTCCTTTGTAAAAAGATAAATCAAGACTGGGCTCGTGAACTGGGCAACTGCCTTATCAATCGACCCAAAGAAGCTTTCCGTCTGCATTTGCCCATTGGACTGACGTTGACCATGTACAAAATCCAGGTATCGGTTATTTATAGCAGTGATAGTCTTTTCCTTGTGACATCAGAGGTGCTGTGTAAAAAGTATTTTAGACTTGGCTCGTGTGCTTGGGTACTGGCAAACAGGATAGACCTAAATCTTACGCCGAATAACGCGGCACAGGTCTACTGCTTGCTTAAACAATTGGAATTTATCATATGACGTCGCGTCTGAGAGTGTAATAACGCCATATATTACATGCAATACAGAGAAATACCATGATTTCTATCAGACATAAACATGGTATTTTCCCTTTTCCTAAGAAGACATATTTCCTCTTAGCCGGGGAAATAAATCCCTTCAGCTGGAACTATTTTATGTACAAGATACGAGATACCGCTTTGCAGTGAAATTGTTCTATTCAAACGCGGGAAAGTTTCAATCACGGCGACGTTATTCATGACGTCATTGTAATGGCGTCTAAGAAATATCAACAGACGTTCAGAATGCGTGACGTTTGAGTCGGATGCAAAGCTGAAACAAAAGAAAACATGGATATGACCATTGATTAGGATGTAAGTTTTGCTTTATTTAATCTAACGTTTTACTTGTTTTATCACTGAAACACTTTGTTTCTTCTATTTTTGTTAAAAACTGTAGAAAGCGCTTTCAAAATGGCGCCCATCCAGTTGTTCTTCCACCCAGATTCTGTAACACTTCGCTGATTGAACCGTTTACATGAGCTGTAAACAGTCAACTGAACGGGCATTCAGATCAAAAATTCAAGATCCAAACTCTCCTAAAAGTCTATGGAAGTGCATGTAATATACAGATTATACATTTCTCCTATTTGAAATATGGGATTTATAAACCTCGGGAGGTAAAACAATCCGTTAAAGAAACTCGTGCTTCGCACTCGTTTCTTTATCGGATTGTTTTACCTCCCTCGGTTTATAAATCCCATATTTCAACTAAGAGAATGAATAATCTATATGTAATATTTTCGATAATCCACTAGTGGATTAAATATGCAAATTAGCTAGATGCGCCCCGTAACGTTACATGTACGACGTCCTTAACGACGTCGCGTTTACTAACGGCGGAATATTGACAGTTTTGTAAACTATCGTGAATAAAATGCGTTTCAAATGTCATATGATAAAAAGAATCTTGCATTCGTGCTCATGTATTATTGAATTTATTAAACTCGTTGAGGAAAAGGGAGAAAATGCTCGGCACATCCCCGCATTTTATCCCTTTTCCTCAACGAGTTTAATAAATTCAATAATACATAAACACTCATGTAAGATCCTCTATATAAGGGCTGAAGGAAACACATTAAGTCTCAGTTCAGAACTATTTCCCGAGCTACGAAACAATCGTCCCACCAGTACTCTCAGTGCTTAGATTACTATGCCATTAGCAATCGATCCAATTTTATTCAATTACCAATATAAATATTAAAAGAGAAACGATCAGGAACTGATACAATCAGATCCCGAATTCTTCCCACAATATCACTTGGGAAAGAAGTCGAAACATGGACAAAACGGACCACAGCAGCTCTTTCCCAAATAGGTGGTGACTCAGAATATACAAACCTAATTAAACAGGAGCAATATAAATAATGGGGGAAAGAATCTGAATCACCAACATGACAAACATTGAACAGAAAGGGAAAATGTAACTAAAAATGAACAACCAAAAAGAAACGGGCCTCCATGGCCTAGTGGATAAATCGCTGACTCTTAGTCATTAGGTCGGGTCACATGTGAGATGCCCAGTTCTGCAACGGAAGGTCATGTGTTTTTTCTCCGTGTACTCCGGTTTTCGCCCACCACTGTTTAACGATCGGCTCGATAGAGTGAAATCACCTTAAAAGTGCCGTAAAACACCCCTTCCCCCCCCCCCCCACACACACACAAAAGAGGGTGGGGGTGGGGAGAATCAGAATCATCAACGTAAAACGTGTTGTTAGGGAAAGAATCAGAACCAACAACACAAAACACCGACTTGGAACGGTAAGTAATAATTTCTGGTGGGTTAAAGTTAAGCCTAGTGCTATGCGCTGGATAAGTCCATTTGTGTTGGAAATTTCGGATTTATTTTATTATTGGCCACTTATTCAGAATTTATACAGTAAAAATAGTGAAGACCCTGATCGGACGGCACTTTATGCAGCTTCTGAGTCGTTGCCTTATTCATAAGACGCTATACTGTGTCGCGGTTTATTTTTGTTATGGTTTGTTTTTGAGTGCTTGTATCGCTTTTATCGTTTTCTTTTGGATAGCCAATTGGCCTATTTAGGGTAATGTAACTGTCCTTTTGGCTTTCCGCTATTGATGTTTCGATTAGGGTCTGATAGAATAGGAAACCTTTCTGGTGCCTATGTACATCTAAATTATTTTTAGTAGGTATATGGCAAAGCAGCGCGACTAATATAATTTAGGTGAAATGTGGTAGGCAAAATATGCCGCTTCACGCACAAATCGTGCATATATCATACGATGTATGCATGAGTGGTATGTGGGAAAATTATTCGCCATACAGTTGGTCGCTATATGTCTGATTTTATATAGTTTGCCTAAAAAGCCGCCAAGCACCAAATAGTGCCATATATATTTTTCATGCCAGTCACAATGTTGTGGATATTCGTACTGACGTTTTACCATTGATCTGTAGGGAAGTTTCATCATTTGTCCCTAAAGGAAATGCAGTTCTAACGGAGATCAATGACCTGCTGAAATGTGCTGTATGGCTATGATTGTGGATAGTATCTATACTTCTTACAATTTTGGCGAGCTTGCATAAGTATGCATGATTTTCCTGTAGTATTCATAGATATAAATACCGTGAAAAATGGACCTTATATCAGCAGAAGATCGATGGTGTAAGATTACACACAACATTGTGACGGGCCAAACAAGACGCGGTATGTTAAATCTATGTTTAGTATTATTCTTTGTATGAACACGGTTGTAGGTTTTCGGGGGGGTTTCTTCCTAGTATACCCCAGCTTTCTGAAGCCGCTTCTGGATTCACTTTAGAAGCCGCTGTGGTGTAGTGATTATGCTACTCGCTTTACCAAATGGGAATCGCAGGAGCGATCCCAGGCTTCTTAAGAATTCGAATGAGTCTTTAAATCGAGGACTTTCCTCCGTATGATCCTAGATGTTGGTGAGACGTAAAACTAGGAATCTCGCTCATTCTAGATTTATTTAGGCTTTTATTGACCCCTTTTGAAAAATATATTTATAAACGTCGGGTCACTTGTTCGATCCATAGCTTTTTAATTTTGTTTCTTAGAAAACCGTGGTCCCGTCTCTATATGACATTAGGTGTTAAGGGTACTTAAAATTAAGACGGGATATCTTCATCATCAGGGCGAACTCTTAGACAAGAGCCTGTCGGGTTATTCGTGATGATGAACCGTGATGAATTGGTAATGCAAGCATTTTCCTGTTATGTAGAAAGAATTTGTTAAAGAATAATTACGAGTTCATTTTGTAATGATGCCGTTTCTGTTTAAGAAATCTGTTTGTACATGTATGTACATGTAAAGGACGGGATGGTGATAAGTTATGTTATTTGGTCGCCTCACGTTATAACGGCCTGAGCGGCGTGGATGACGTCAGCAGCGTCATTGGCGTCGCGAAGGTGGTTCTGACGTTGTGCCTACCAAATACGGAAAGAATTTGCGGCAAACAGTGTTGATCCCTATCAAACACTGACAAATGTTATGTAGAATAGATAAAGATCTTCCTCTTTTTAATTTCTAGCTCTTTGTAATGCAATGAGTTTATGAATAGTATATTTGTGAGCCGTGTCGTGGAGAAGGTTATGGAATGGAGTGTGTTATGTTTCCTGTAATTGGTGAGTGACCAGGTAGCGCTCAGTTGTAGTGAGCATTAATTGATTTCTGTAGTGCTCAGTAAGGAAGCATACATTTTGAGTATTCTTGTTTCAAACGCTGGGTGCTGATATTTTGTTGCACAATCAAGTTGGGTTCTGCTGCGCGGTTATTTGTCGCATGTACTGATCAGCATGTTTGCATGTCGGCGCATGCACAATAACGGTTTATGCATGAACATATTCAGACTTCTCCGGGACAGGGATCATGATATAGTGTATACGTTTCGTGAACCGTATTTTAGTTGATTATCGTCATTTGCAGGCACATAATGTCAAGATGACGTGTGATGACCTGCTGCTCCCTGGTCTATAGGAGCAGGTATTGGAACGGGTCACAGAGAAGGAGTGCCCTGCAAAAGCGGGCATCCCCATAAATCTGACCGACCAGACCAGTTGATTGGCAGAAGTTCTAATGAAATAAAATATTCCAAATATCCAGAGATTGAATAAAATGGAAGTGAAGGCATTGATCAGGAGTTAAGACCCTTACTTGCGATAAGAAGAGTGATTTTTCATGTGAAACCCCGGGTGCACCAGTGCGTCGACATAATCAACCCCAAGTGGACTTATATTTTTTGCCGGCCAGTTATTTGGTGTTGCGGTTGTTGGTTTATTCTGTTATTTGCTTCTGTATAATTTTCATATCACCGTCCCGAGCACAAACCGTAGTTTTGCCTTCGGGCGTGCGCCGTGAAATAATTATAGAAGCAAAAAAATGCAGTGATTAGTGTTGGTAGTGTTGTATATAGTTACTGTAAATAACCAGTGCTTCAGCTGAAGTGCACGACCCGCCGGATGCTTTTAGCTTTATGAGTGTTACCATATATGGGTATGGCGGCCATTTTGGTCATGTGACCTGGACCTAAAACGGTTCCCCCAATAAATGCGCCTTATCGTAAGGAGCAAAAATATATCTTATACTTTAGTACTGTATTCTGAATCATTTCAGGATGAAATGCATTCTCACTTTTCCAATACAAAAGCATATGTGTCAAAGTTTGACCTAGGCACAAAGAAGGTCAAGGTCAACCCAGGGTCACCATTTTAGCAATTAATGATGGGCCTACGTCCCAGATGCTATTTATCAAGTTTTGTGGAAATCTGCCCAGTGGTACTGCAGAGGACTATTTTTGAAGGGTTTTTACCATATATGGCTTGGCGGCCATTTCGGTCATGTGACCTGGACCCCATGAGCAAATTTTGGTTTCCCCCATCCCATAAACGCTCCATATGAAATTTGACTTCAATCGGCCCAACGGTTTCCGAGGAGAAGCAGTTCGAAAATTTTCACATTTTTCGCCTCGGCGAGGCTATACTAAACGGAATGTAATATTTCGCAAGTTCAATGGTAAGATCTGATTGATATCTATCAGTATGCCAAAAATTGTTTAAATATTCCAAGCGGTTGAGTCACTATCACCAATTTTCACAAACGGGTTACGGACGGACAGACAGACAGACCATATATGGCTTGGCGGCCATTTTGGTCATGTGACCTGGACCCCATGAGCAAATTTTGGTTTCCCCAATCCCATTGAGGCTTCATATGAAATTTGATTTCAATCGGCCCAACGGTTTCCGAGGAGAAGCAGTTCGAAAATTTTCACATTTTTCGCCTCAGCAAGGCTATACTAAATTGAATGTAATATTTCGCAAGTTCATTGGTAAGATCTCATTTATATCTATCAGTATGCCAAAAATTGTTTAAATTTTCCTAGCGGTTGAGTCACTATCACCAATTTTCACAAACGGGTTACGGACGGACAGACAGACAGACCATATATGGCTTGGCGGCCATTTTGGTCATGTGACCTGGACCCCATGAGCAAATTTTGGTTTCCCCAATCCCATTGAAGCTTCATATGAAATTTGATTTTAATCGGCCTAACGGTTTTCGAATAGAAGCAGTTCGAAAATTTTCACATTTTTCGCCTCGGCGAGGCTATACTAAATGGAATGTAATATTTCGCAAGTTCATTAGTTAGATCTCATTGATTTCTATCAGTTTGCCTAAAATTGTTTAAATATTCCAAGCGGTTAAGTCACTATCACCAATTTTCACAAACTGGTTACGGACGGACCGAAGGAAAGTCAAGGTCAACCCAGGGTCACCATTTTAGCAATTCATAATGTGCCTATGTCCCAGATGCTATTTATCAAGTTTCGTGGAAATCTGCCCAGTGGTTCTGGAGAAGACTATTTTTGAAGGGTTTTTACCATATATGGCTTGGCGGCCATTTTGGTCATGAGACCTGGACCCAATGAACAAATTTTGGTTTCTCCCATCCCATAGAGGCTCCATATGAAATTTGACTTCAATCGGCCCAACGGTTTCCGAGGAGAAGCAGTTCGAAAATTTTCACATTTTTCGCCTCGGCGAGGCTATACTAAATGGAATGTAATATTTCACAAGTTCATTGGTAAGATCTCATTGATATCTATCAGTATGCCAAAAATTGTTTAAATATTCCAAGCGGTTAAGTCATTATCACCAATTTTCACAAACGGTTTACGGACGGACAGACAGACAGACCATATATGGCTTGGTGGCCATTTTGGTCATGTGACCTGGACCCAATGAGCAAATTTTGGTTTTCCCCATCCCATAGAGGCTCCATATGAAATTTGACTTCAATCGGCCCAACGGTTTCCGAGGAGAAGCAGTACAAAAATTTTCACTTTTTTCGCCTCGGCGAGGCTATACTAAATGGAATGTAATATTTCGCAAGTTCATTGGTTAGATCTCATTGATATCTATCAGTATGCCAAAAATTGTTTAAATATTCCAAGCGGTTAAGTCACTATCACCAATTTTCACAAACGGGTTACGGACGGACGGACAGACTGACCGACTGACAGAATGACAGAATGACACGGTGATTTTAGGGCACTCTTAGAAATCAACCGACTTCAGTGGGTTGCTTTTTCTGCGGGTCGTGCAATCTATGTCTTGTATATAACATATTTCTTGTGACTCTGCCAACAGTTGCCCGTCCATCTGTCAGGGATCAGCCCCGGCTATAAACCCACATGTAACAGGGTCTAGTTAATTCATGTTTGTGTTTCTTTCCCTTTGGTGTCTCTGATGGGAGCTGTGTGTTAATTGTATCGATTCCTGAGCATTGCCTTCATTTGTATTTTACGCTTTTAATTTTTGCAGATTTTTCTTTTTCATCTACCATAAATTAAATAAGTTTAAATGAGCACAGACTTCCAGTATCGATAATTAAATACCAAAAAAAAAAAAAAATATTGTTACAACTGTCTTGAATATTATGTAAGATCACTATTCGTCTAATGGCTAAGCATAATAAAGGTCTCTCAGCACCGTGGTAGAGGCCACCGTGGTGTAGTGGATAAGCTTTGCAAGACAGGGCTTTCCGGATGAGTCTTTCAACCAAGGTCCCGTCTCCACATGACCTTATTAGTTGGTTGGACGTAAAATTCAAACAACAAAAATATTTGAGCCCTGCTTTGGTCATATGTGAGACGAAAAGTTCTGCATGGAATGTAAACTGCCTTTCCTGGGTACTCCTGGCTGCTGCCTTGAATGAATTTGGTAATCGATGATGTAAACGAGAGTATGTTGAGCATAAAACTTAAGGAATGGAAACTTAGCATTCTGAAATTAGTGAACAAACACATTTCTTTTTATTCGCAAAATACGGACTTATTACCTCCTAATCCTAAGACGTTTTTACGTATTCAAGAATTTCATAGGAATATGTTCTATAAAAGGGTTATCCTTTGGAAGCAAGGAATACACCACAGAACTGAAAAAATATGGAGTGTACATGTTTTCTGGGCCAGACTAGCTTGTTTGTTTTGGCTCCAGCTGATAAGGCCGCTAACAATGTGGTCGTTTGACGCCTTCACTATGTAAACATTCTTCAGCAAGAACTTGGTGGTACTAAGGCCTATGAAATTCAGCCTTTAGCTATAAAGCGGGCTTTAGTTGATGACATTGTCATTCAGCCACCAAGTTTGCTGTCTGTGTTACAGAATGCCCAGACAAGCTTCCAACGTTATATTGGTTACCTAAACGTCATAAAAACATACAAAGCACGGTTTATTGCAAATTCAAGCTCTTGTACCACCACTGAACGCTCCAAATTATTATCTTCATGTTAGACTGCCATCAAAAAACATGTGATAAAATATTGCGACAAAGTCTTCGAAAGATCAGGTAGAAATCTGTTTTGGTCTATAAAAATTCTAATGAAGTTTTAAATAAATTGAAATCCAGGCGTTTTCGTGCTTCAAGTCTGCCTACGTATGATTTTTCCACCCTTTACACTACACTTCCTCATAATATTATAAAAGAAAAACTGAATGATTTAACTGAATGGACATTCCATTGGGAAGACTCCCTCTATCTTGCATGTAATGTAAGACATGCTTTTTCACGTCTGAAGAGCATAAAAATTATACTTTATGGTCATGTCAGAAAATGTGTGAAGCTCTCACCTTTCTACTTGACAATATTTACATAAGATTTGGTACTTTATTTAGACAAGTTGTGGGTATTCCGATGGGTACTAATTGCGTACCACTTGTGGCTGGTTTGTTTTTGTTTTGATATGAGAGAGACTTCATGATGTCCCTTTCCGCTGAAAACCAGTCTGAAATCATTGAAGCTTTTAGCTCCACTTCTAGATATTTGGATGATTTATTAAATATTGATAATACCTATTTCGATGGTTTGATCAGTCAAATTTACCCCGAAGAACTTCGGTTAAATAAAGCAGATTCTTATGATACCGAGGCCCCGTTTTTGGGTTTACATCTGTCTATTGTAGATGGGTTTGTTTCATGCAAAATGTATGATAAACGCGATAATTATGATTTTGAGATTGTAATTTTCCTTTTTTGGATGGTGATGTTCCACGTGCGCCATCCTATGACGTTTATATTTCGCAATTAATTCGATTTGCCAGAGTTTATTGTCATGTTACTGACTTCAACACTCGTAATATTAATAAATGGTTAAGGGCTAAACTTCTTAATCAGGGTTATCGGTACCATAAACCACACAAAACCTTTTCAAAATTTTATAGACGGCATTCTGATTTAATTTCAAAATTGAATATTGGACTTAAATCTCTTCTGCAACAAGATCTATCGGAACCCGAATTTTATGGTGACTTAGTATATAAATTCAGGAAAATATATAACCGCAATGACTTTAGCACCCAATTTCGTAAAATCATTCTTCGATATAAAACGATTGGGTACAACATAAATGTTATACGACAGACTGCATGCATGGTAGTTAACCCAGTCACGGTTGACAACTTTGCTTCCCTCTTTAATTACACGCCGGCGAGCCAGGCCTCAGATTCTGTGACGGTTACAGCGTAAAGGCTTATTGAGAATTCGAGAGATCTAATTCAAGGTAATGTTGGTTGGTGCCTGATGGTCGATCTCTGGTCGGGTCCATCGGAGTCTTACTGTTGGTTTTCTTTTGCTCCAGCATTTCAGTGGTTTCTTGCTGTCGAGTTCTCACCGTTGTTTCATCTCTGTTGTTGTTTGATTATTTGTGTTCCCGGAGATGTTGCACTCATGAGTTAGGAGGCCTTCATGCGGACTGAACAAATAATTTCTCTAAATCGCGACGGAAGGGCGAGGATTGTGGCAACGTGAAATCGATTTAAGCCACCCCCCCCCCCCCCCCCCCACCTGTGGAATTCGATTCCATTGACGGTTCCAAGGCGGTTCATCTGTCGCGGTTTATTTTTGTTATGGTTTGTCTTTGGGTGTTTGTGTCGCTTATATTGTTTTATTTTGGATTGGTGTTGGCCATTTCGTGGGAAAGCGACTGTCCTTTTGGCTTTCCGCTATTGATGTTTCCATTAGGTCTGTTGTTTCATGTTTGTGCTTCTTTCCCTTTGGTGTCTCTGATTGGAGCTGTGGGTTGATTGTATCGATTCCTGATCATTGTCTCCACTTCTGTTTGCCCACCTCTGATTAACGATTGGCTCAAAATAAGTAAATAATCTTGTACGGGCAGAGAAACACCATCCAATAAAGCATAACACATTATAAACATTGTGCACTGGCTGGCCAATTCCTAATAAATTGGGATTGGTGGAAAACATTCAACTCTGTTAAATCTTGGAAACTCATTATTTTGTGTTTGCTTTTCGTAGAATCTGTCATATGATCTGAATTTTAGTCTTCTTCTTGGTTCTGTTTATTTTCAAAGTAGTTTAAACTGTCTAGCTTGGGAAATCAAAGCTTCTCGTCGTGAGGGAATTGTTAGAGGTTGATATATAAGAATACTCAAACTCAATTGTTATTTTTTGTTAACAAAAGGATTATGCTGTTCAGATCTACAAGCAGAGCAGATTACTTTTCAGAAGACCCAGATCTTGGCGAAAAGGGTGAGGTAAACATCAAAAACGAATATATGGTCCACTGGGGTAGGGAAGGGGATGATGTAATACCCTTCTATCTCATACGTAGCCTGTCTCCCCTGTAACAGTGCAGATTCTTTTCCTGACAACAAACAAGCCGCGATAATGTCGGGCCGACAAAGATGTTGTCCCATGCTGGCCTTGAATTTTAAGGAGGCTAAGTTTCTTTTCTTTTTTCTTTTCTGTTTTTTTTTTTGTTTTGTTTTGTTTGTGAGGGGGGGGGGGGGGGGGTTACGGTCTTTTCAAAATTATTTCACTTACACCTGTGGACACAAAACTGTTCAAACTCGTGTGAAGTACATTACAATGAATCTCTTTGTATCAAGTTCGTTTGAAAGCAAATGTCATTCATCAAAGCAGTCTAAAACTGGATCAAGATATATACATTGATTGGTCTCATTGTATCAAGCACTTTTTCCATTTTTAGGTCTGACTGGCATTTAGATGTATTCTGATTGGGCAGTGCCGGAGTCTACAACGAAATGTAAAACATATTGTGTTTTGAATGTATTCCTGGCTTGCATGTAATGAATGAAACATCAAATGTAAAGAAGGCCATCAAAATTTGAACGGATTTGTGTCCACAGGTGTACATCGATCGAGCCATAAGTTTACCAAGGGTTGATGAAACCCCGAAAAAACCTGGCATTCCGTTGCAGAACTAGGAGCATGTGTTTCTAAAAAAATAATTAGGATTGTCTCTTTCAAATAAGGACCAATGTTTGACTGGGGTATTTATTTCCATTTACTAATGTCCTTGAAAGAAAGCCTCCATGGCCAACTTTATCTGAAATTTACCTGTTGACTTTCATCCGTGACAGTCACACTAACCCACTATTGGATTGTTTCCCTTTGTCTGAGGCCCAATGCTATGTATCTGTTGTGTAATCGATTGTTGGTATATAAATCCGGTTGTGTGTGAAAACATTTTCGCTTTTATGATCCCGGGAGATACTAAACGAGAATCGATCATGTCAGTAGATGTCTAGTTAATTTCAGACTGGCTGTTTTGGTGTTGTTACTTAAGTCTTAACGAGCAAGTAAATTACCTTTTTGTGAAACGGTTGATAGTGACCATTTTTATGCTTAAAACAAAATATTATCGGTTCTCACAAATCCATTTATTTCTGGAATGAAATATTCCACTTTATATATTGAAAAAAAAACACAACACATTTATAGTTTATGGGTGTAAGCTAAATTATTTTAAATGGCATTGTTTAGAAATGCAACATGTTCACACGTCCATGAAATGAAAACCCTGTAAACCCCACTTTGTACAGAGAAAACTGGGGTTTACGTTTTCTATTGTCTTCTCCAAGACCTACGTTGTGGAAACTCGTTGATGAGGCGGGTCTAGCAAGCATCACGACCTATGATTGGAGTATAATTTTATCTAAAAAATTCCCGTTTGGGGGCGGAATCTTCCACTTTTATATATGGAAAAAGACCATTTAGAGATATTTGGTTTCTTATTGATTTTTTATACTTTTTTGTATAGAAATGCAACATGTTTAGAAGTTTGTGTTATGAACACTCCTGTAAAATAGAAGTGAAGGCAATGATCAGATATCGATACAATTAACCCACAGCTCCCATCAGAGACACTGAAGGGAAAGAAACAAACATGAAACAACAAGTCCTAATGGAAACATCAATAGCGGAAAGCTGAAAGGACAGTTACTTTCCCCAAAAATGGCCAATTGGATATCCCAAACAAAATTATATAAGCGATACAAACTCTCAAAGACAAACCATAACAAAAAAATAAACCGCCACAGAAGAACCAGCTTGGAATGGTCAGTCGAACGAATTACACGGGGGGGGGGGGGGGGGGGGGCTTAAATCGATTTTACGTGGCCCCAATCCTCGCCCTTACTTCCGTCGCCACTTTATATAGAGAAACGTGGGGTTTACATGTATTTTCTAGTATCTGCACCAAAACATAGTAGATAACATTATACTCCTTGTACGATAAATTGAATAAATCGCCTAAGAAAGATACGATAATATTAATTGCTATGTTTTAATGTTTATATTAAGATCAAAATTGTGTAAAAAACATACTAAATTATCCCAACGCTTTTCGAAGGAAAAGTGGGGATATTGTAATCGTCTTCGCGGCCCATCTTACCGAACAGCTCCTCATAGACCATTAGAGACAGAAACTTGAAATATTGGAAACTGATAGATCTTTGGTCTCCAGACTGCATAACACTTTCAGAATTTTATTCCCACCTCTATCGGCGGAACCAGGTGGAGGTTCCCCTGGGGGTCAAAAATAAAAAAATCTCAGAACATGGTCGTGTAACATATCAAATCGATTTGCATGATGAGTAGAATACATTTCAATCAAAGATGAACCCATCGGGCCAATATGGAGATCACCAGAAGTCAAAACCCCCATCATACGCCCTCCATAACCATCACCGGATAATTCCTCCTATCCGTGGAGATAGAAACTTGAAACCTTGGGAACTGATAGATCTTTGGTCTGGGGATGACACTTTTAGTATTATGGTCTCACCCCCTTGGGGCGGAGCCAGGGGACTGCCCCCGTGGGGAGGGGGGGGGGGGGCGTCAAAGTCAACATTCTTTGAACATCCGGCGTGTAACATATCAGATCGAACGACAGGATGATTAGCATACATTTAATCAAAATTTGACCCCTTTGGTTAAAGTCAAGGCCGCCAGAGGTAAAAAAGGCATACCCCCTCCACAATGATTACCGGATAACTCCTCCTATACCGTTAGAGATGGAAAATTGAATCCGCGGGAACTGATAGATCTTAAGTCGGGGGAGTACATGACACTTTCGGAATTTTGATTGCATCACAGGTGGTGTGGCCAGGGACAGGGGCCCGGATGGGGATTAAAAATCAAAGTTTTCAGAAAATTGTCGTTTAACATGTCAAATCGAACGGAAGTGTGGGGATATGCGATGGCTGCCATCGACTACATGATTCTAGATCCATTTGCATTTATGTCATACATGAACGTTTAATTTAATATAATATTTCATTACTTAGGCCTATGACTTCTGTATGGCATTACATATTATGTCAAAAAGTGGAGTTGGAGGTATTTAATATAGTGCCAAAATAAATTAGCTTTCTATCCACATTCAAAAGCCATTCTCACTCTGGTACAGCCATGCTGTTGATTAACTTTACCTATGGACATATGTGTGTTTTACCATTTGCTTTATGACATGTACAAACGGTCATGTCACACAATGTACATAGAAACTTCTAATGATGAAATATATTAAGAAACATGTGTATTCTTGAATCATTTATAAGCAGTAATAGCTTACTTGGACGCAGAAACAGGTCCATCTGGTAAAATGATTTAAATCAAAGTAGTGTTCCTTTTTGGTTCATCCAGGCAACATTATAGTTGAGCCCGCTGTCACTGGGAATGCGTAGACATCCTTAGAAAATAAACAATTGCATTGTGTGAGCGTGCAATGTGTTTCCGGCAGTAGTCTACAATATTTTAATTGAATGGAAAGGTATTATAGACAAGATACGAAAATCCCCACACAATGCATATGCTCCGAGCACAGCAGACCCTTGCCTGATCCATAACCCGAACATCAGGACGCCCATAAGCTGTCTGGATCAATTAGGGTCGAGAGTCGAAAATGTGAACAGATAACCATAATGAAGTGGAGGCAATGATCGATACAGTTAATCCACAGCTCCCATCAGAGACACCAAATGGAAAGAAACGCAAACATGAAACAACAGACCCTAATGGAAACATCAATAGTGGAAAGCCAAAAGGACAGTTACTTTCCCACAAAATGGCCAATAGGCTATCCAAAATAAAATAATATAAGCGATACAAACACCCAAAGAAAAACCATAACAAAAATAAACTGCGACAGAAGAACCGCCTTGGGAAGGTCAGCGGAAACGAATTCCACTGGGGGGAGGGAGGTGGCATAAATTGATTTTACGTGGCCACAATCCTAGCCCTTACTTCCGTCGCGATTAAGACAAATAATTTGTTCAGTGCGCATGAAGGCCTCCTAACTCATCAGTGCAACACCTCCGTGAAGACAAAAATCAAACAACCACAGAGATGAAACAACGGTGGGGGCTCGACAGCAAGAAACCACTGAAATGCTGGAGCAGTAAGACTCTGATCGGCCCGACCAGAGACAGATCACCAGGTACCAACAAAAATAAGCCTTTACGCTGGAACCGTCATAGAATCTGAGGCCTGGCCCACCGGCCTGCAAATAAAGAGGGAAGCAAAGTTGTCAACCGTGATTGGGTTAACTACCATGCATGCAGTCTGTCGCACAACATTTATGTTGTACCAAATCTTTTTATATCGAATAATGATTTTACGAAATTGTGTGCTAAATTCATTGCGGTTATATATTTTCAGAATTTATATACTAAGTCCCCATAAAATTCGGGTTCCGATAGACTTTGTTGCAGAAGAGATTTAAGTCCAATATTGAATTTAGAAATTAAATCAGAATGACGTCTATAAAATTTTGAAAGGGTTTGCGTAGTTTATGGTACCGATAACCCTGAATAAGAAGTTAAGCCGTGAACAAATTATTACAAGTGTTGAAGTCAGTTACATGACTACACACTCGGGGAAATCGAATTAAAACGGAAATATAAACGCCATAGGATTGCGCACGAGGAACATCAGGAAAATTTACAATCTCAAAATCAGAATCATCGCGTTTATCATAAATTTTACAAGAAACACATAAAACTCGCCAAGCAAGTCTCCAGCCTATTTGTTTTAATACAACTCAGGTTTGCTGCCGGGAGATGTTCTTTTTCCCCATGACTTATACAACAAAAAATATTTCCAATAATATGAGAACCATTTTACATTATTGAAAATAATTTGAAAAAAATAGTGTATTGCTGCTCTTGCAAATAAACAACATCCCTTTACACGACGAACTAAAAAATGGAATGGAGAAAAAGTCTATTTTTAAAGATTTTCTTTCAGAAAACCGCAAAAAAAATAAGGAAGAAGTAGAACTTTTTTACACGTGGAAAATATTTTCATGAACACAGTGACACGATATCAATGAAACAGTTTGGCTTGCACCTTTTTCGTGTGACTTATAATCTGAACTTATATCAGAAAGGCCTCTGTGTCACTAAATTAGGTATAGTTACGCCTTAATTATAATCCTTCTAGTCGAGGCGCTACCAACGGCATCTAAAATAGGTATATCTACAAACAAATACAAAAATCTATGGTTTAATGAAAAAGAAGAAATCGTACTGCATGCCATCAACCAGACAACATGTCATGCGTTCTGGAAACATAAAGTATTTATTTTTATTACTTATAAGTTCTGTGAATTCGACGGACAAGTGAGAGCCACATAAAATGATCAGAATCAGGGACTTTTTTATATCGCCCTTGCTTCCTTATGCCCTGTTTTCAGAATTGGCAACATGGCAAAATGTATCAAACAGACTTTGTTTTACTTCTACTTTTTATACCAATAAAAAGAAATCATTTTTGTTTTTGCTGTTATACACTGGGTACTATGAGACCATAGTCTGGCATGGTTGGACCCCAGCCTACAAGGTGGGGATGAGCAGGCTGATCGTTGATGTTTGCAAATGTAAAAACATGTTTTCCATGACGTTGCTTAGGCCTAAATATAGGCGTGTTCCCGCTAACATGCCGAAAAAAATTAGGGTCGGTAGGTCGATTGAACTTTTTATTTTTGCAAACTTTTTATTTGATGGAAAAAGAGCAAAAATCTTTAAAAGGACTTAATTTCAGCCATATTACCAGAAAGCATTCAAATAATGAGGTTTAGATCATTAAGGAAGCAAACAAGAGGACCAAGCTAGCTTGGTCCTGTATCGCTCACCTGAGCTAACAAATTCAAAGTTTAAGGAAGTGCCAACCTTTCCTGAAGGCTTTATGGGAGGACATGGTGATGACAGGGTAAGCATTTTCTGCAAATCAAGTAGAATGTAACTCTATGATAAACAGGCTGACCTCACCGGTTTTCAAACTCATTCAAGCTTTTATTCCTGACTTGCTAAGAAGATCCGATCTTAACTGAAGTGGCTATGGTGATGACAAGTTCAAAAACAAGAGTTTTCAAACTCCACCAAGCTTTCTGCCTGACTTTCTTGTTTGTAAGTTTCATGAAGATCCGTTTAAAACTGAAGGGGCAGCAGTGATGACAAGGTCAAAAATAGGCATTTTCAGCATTCAAAGGCACTCTATGATAAATGTGCCTACTTGGCCGGTATTCGAACTCATTTGAGGTTTTATCCCCAGCCACCTTACATATAAGTTTCAGAAAGATACGATCAAAACTGAAGGGGCTACAGTGATGACAAGGTCAAAAATCGGCATTTTCAGCAATCAAAGGGATGTAACTGTATGATAAATGGGTCGACTTGGCCGGTTTTCGAACTCTTCCAAGGTTTTATCCCCAGCCACCTTACATATAAGTTTCAGAAAGATCGGATCACAACTGAAGGGGCTACCGTGATAACAAGGTAAAAAAATCGGCATTTTCAACAATTAAAGGGGCGTAACTCTATGATAAATGGGCCGACTTGCCAATTTTTCGAACTCATCCGAGGTTTTATCCCCAGCCACCTTACATATAAGTTTCAGAAAGATCCGATCAAAACTGAAGGGGCTACCGTGAAGACAATGTCGAAAGTCAGCGTTTTTCAGCAATCAAAGGGACGTTACTCTATGATAAATGGGCCGACTTGGCCGGTATTCAAACTTATCCGAGTTTTTATCCTCAGCCACCTTACATATAAGTTTCAAAAAGATCCGATCAAAACCGAAGGGGCTACAGTGATGACAAGGTAAAAAATCGGCATTTTCAGCAATCAAAGGGACGTAACTCTATGATAAATGGGCCTACTTGGCCGGTTTTCGAACTGATCCAAGGTTTTATCCCCAGCCACCTTACATATAAGTTTCAGAAAGATCCGATCAAAACTGAAGGGGCTACCGTGATGACAAGGTCAAAAATCGGCATTTTCAGCAATCAAAGGGACGTAAGTCTATGAAAAATGGGCTGACTTGGCCGGTTTTCGGACTCATCCGAGGTTTTATCCCCAGCCACCTTACATATAAGTTTCAGAAAGATACGATCAAAACTGAAGGGACTACCGTGATGACAAGGTCAAAAAATCGGCATTTTCAGCAAACAAAGGGATGTAACTCTATGATAAATGGGCCGACTTGGCCGGTTTTCGAACTCATCCGAGTTTTTATCCCCAGCCACCTTACATATAAGTTTCAGAAAGATACGATCAAAACTGAAGGGGCTACAGTGATGACAAGGTCAAAAATCGGCATTTTCAGCAATCAAAGGAATGTAACTGTATGATAAATGGGTCGACTTGGCCGGTTTTCGAACTCTTCCAAGGTTTTATCCCCAGCCACCTTACATATAAGTTTCAGAAAGATCGGATCACAACTAAAGGGGCTACCGTGATAACAAGGTCAAAAATCGGCATTTTCAGCAATTAAAGGGGCGTAACTCTATGATAAATGGGCCGACTTGCCAATTTTTCGAACTCATCCAAGGTTTTATCCCCAGTCGTCTTACATATACGTTTCAGAAAGATCCGATCAAAACTGAAGGGGCTACCTTGATGACAAGGTCGAAAGTCGGCGTTTTTCAGCAATCAAAGGGACGTTACTCTATGATAAATGGGCCGACTTGGCCGGTATTCAAACTTATTCGAGTTTTTATCCTCAACCACCTTACATATAAGTTTCAAAAAGATCCGATCAAAACCGAAGGGGCTACAGTGATGACAAGGTAAAAAATCGGCATTTTCAGCAATCAAAGGGACGTAACTCTATGATAAATGGGCCTACTTGGCCGGTTTTCGAACTCATCCAAGGTTTTATCCCATGCCACCTTACATATAAGCTTCAGAAAGATCCGATCAAAACTGAAGGGGCTACCGTGATGACAAGGTCAAAAATCGGCATTTTCAGCAATCAAAAGGACGTAAGTCTATGAAAAATGGGCTGACTTGGCCGGTTTTCGAACTCATCCGAGGTTTTATCCCCAGCCACCTTACATATAAGTTTCAGAAAGATCCAATCAAAACCGAAGGGGCTACCGTGATGACAAGGTCAAAAATCGGCATTTTCAGCAATCAAAGGGATGTAACTCTATGATAAATGGGCCGACTTGGCCGGTTTTCGAACTCATCCGAGTTTTTATCCCCAGCCACCTTACATATAAGTTTTAGAAAGATACGATCAAAACTGAAGGGGCTACAGTGATGACAAGGTCAAAATTGGCATTTTCAGCAATCAAAGGAATGTAACTGTATGATAAACGGGTCGACTTGGCCGGTTTTCGAACTCTTCCAAGGTTTTATCCCCAGCCACCTTACATATAAGTTTCAGAAAGATCCAATCAAAACTGAAGGGGCTACCGTGATGACAAGGTCAAAAATCGGCATTTTCAGCAATCAAAGGGATGTAACTGTATGATAAATGGGCCGACTTGGCCGGTTTTCGAACTCATCCGAGTTTTTATCCCCAGCCACCTTACATATAAGTTTCAGGAAGATCTGATCAAAACTGAAGGCGCTACGGTGATGACAAGCATTTTCCCATAGTAAGTCTATGGGACCTTGTGGTTGCCATAGGAACCAAAGTTTTAGAGCGATTTCGAAAAAAAGTTTATATCATCAATGCCCCACCAGAGGCATGCTACAGATGAGAAATGATTGAGATCAGCCTGCAGGATACAGAGATATAGCTGCTCAAATGTGTGGACGGACGACGGACGACGGAGGACCCACTATACTATAAGCTCCCCTGGCGCCTTCGGCCAAGGTGAGCTAAAAAAGAACAGTATCAGTTTTGCTTTTTTGACAGTTTTGTGATATTTCATCAAAAGTGCTAGAAAATATTAAGGTCGGTACGTAAGAAAATGTTTTTACATTCTTTTCTGGATGGCCATACACATTGCAGGGTCGGCACAGAAAATCAGGGTCGGTCGGGTTAGCGGAAACACAGCTATTTTTTGAGACCTGATATGTTTGTTGTCACTTCGGTTCCTCATTCACTTCGGAAATATTTCTGGTTTTATCTGGTTCCCTGTAGGCATTTGAGCTGCAATACCTTTGTCACTGGCTTCTTTGACTGTTTAGAGGGTGTGGGTCCACATCTTCCGATCACTGATGGAAATAATCAATAAATGAACAGTAAAGCTTTTAGAATGAATCAATCACCAATGTCGAACTTACTGTGGCTAATTCGAACTCGTTCTCCGGTCCTTAGGGAATATTTCCATACCGCTAGTTAAGACATATACTCTGTCCAAAACGTAATGGCCCACGGCAAACAACAGTTTGTAAAATGTTACATCATCACTAAAACACGCCCGCCTCTAAAGTGTACCCGCAATCTATATTTTTAGCAGAAATAAGAAATCTATCACAATTTTTTTTATCTTAAAGTCTTCATTTTTTTCGAAGATAAAATGTTCTATGTATTTTTATAGGCGTGTGTTTGGTCGGTCCTCACATTCATAACAAAAACACGCCTATACAAATTTTGTAAATGTAAAAAATGTTTACTCATGACGTTGCTCATATGTTTTTTGTCACTTCGGCTCCATATTCACTTCGGAAATTTCTTGTCTACAGGAACTTTGTCTGGTTTTTTTCCTGTTTTTATATGAACTGGGTTATCTTTTGGAGGCCCTTTATATTCGTATGGGTTGCTGGCAATACGCGTGGCTACAGCGTTCTCTTCGATGCCGTGGTAATCTTCGGACACCCAGTATTTGTCTCCAATACCTTTATCATTGGCTTCTTTGGCGGGCATTTCTTTGGGTATAAACCTGCCTTTAGGATCCCGATAAGGACTTTCGGCTGCCATCTTATTGTCGTGTTTTAACCTTAAACAGAAACCACCAATAAATGAACAGTGAAGCTTTTAGAATGAATCAATAACCGATGACTCACTTACTTTGGCTGATTCGGACTCGTTCTCCGGTCCTTAGGGAATATTTCCATACCGCGAGTTAAGAAATATACTCCGTCAAAAACGTAATGGCCCACGACAAACAACGGGTAGTAAAATGTTACATGGTCGGTCGCTTCTCATATATATTGCATACAGCCACTGCTCAGCAATACTAAACAGGTTTTGGTGATTAAGACTTTCCAAACTGTTTCAGAGGCTGCTGAATATGGCAAGGGTCAACTTTCAAAACGTGCAAATCGTAATCAAAGCGTAATGGCCAATGGGACATAATGGGACTGCTGGTCGGATGTTAGTGAAATTGACATCGTTGATATCGTCAGTCTGTGCTTTAAAGGGACATAAAAATCTTTAGTCCTTTTAGACTTTATCGACTAATACAGATGCTGCAGACAGCCCCCGCCCATAGGGGCTTGAAGAAATATATGGGCTACATGATGCTTCCACGCAGAGCTGAATCTGGCCCGCACACTAGTACTGGTAAACCGCTTAGAGGATCTAAGCCTGTCCAGGAGCCGCGGTGCGAGACGGACCGTCCATGCTAATAAACTCTATTAGTTTCATTGGGCGACAGGGCTTGAGATGTCATTTCATCTTAATGTCGGGTAAAAGTCCTACAAAATTGGAAGCAACGTCTCCAAAATGACCTTTACAGTGTTGACGGGGACGTTAAACCTCAAATCAAACAAATCAAACAAACAGATGCTGCAGATCTCATGAGGGGTCGTCAGAAAGGTGAAAAATGGCCCATAACTGGGCATAACTCAGTAGCTGCTTGGCAAAGTTTTGTGAAGTTTACATTATGATACTTGTCAGGGAGCCAAAAAGCGTTGGTTCTCTTTTACCTAAAAACGTGTGATAGAGATGTTTCAGATCGCATGAGAGTTCGCCAAACACATGTAAAATGGCAAACGCTTTGACCTTAAGTAATCACGCGTCTTGAATGTTGTTTTACCACTTTCATTCATTCATTCGCTAAAAATTGTAATTCGAAACACATAAAAAATTTCACTTGCATGATTAAAGTTTTTTTTTATTTTGGTTTTAATCATGTTTGAATCATGCAAAATTAGTGAAGGTTGTTACTGTAGACTTTGATCACAATGCCATGTCGTTCCCAAAAATTGTCCAATTCAGACCCAGCTAGGGCACCAGGCGGGACAATCCAGTCGACAGATTGTCATGATGTGCAACATGCAAGTAAGGCAACTGGAGATGTCAAGGTTCTCCGACGCTCAGGAAGACCCAGGGCGACAAAGCGTGCTGAGGTTCGCCTTGTCACAAATACCACGCTTAGAAAACGTTTAACCAATGCTGAAATGACGACCATGCGGATTCGACAACAACGAAGTGCTAGAGGCATACCCGATTCTGTTCAAACCATCAGGAACCGAACGCATGCTACTGTGCTCAAGTGACGTGTTCCTTCTTTATCAGGGGCACAGAGCAGCTCACCTTAAGCTTGCTCGTTATCACGTCCGATGAAACAGACAACAGTTGCGAACAGCCGTGTTCTCATATGAGAGCCGTCTACGTCACATTGACGGGTGACATGTCTGGCGTCGAAACGGGGATCGTCACGCAGAAGTCAACTTGCTGTCTCGCCATGCTTGTAATGGAGGAATCGTCATGATCTGGGCGGGTGTGAAGGTGGACAAGCGTACCAACCTCGTTGAAATACTGACCGGATAACGCTTCATCGGCGAGATCTAATGTCCTCATGTGGCGTCTTTCCTTAGACAAGTGGGCAATAATGGCATTTTCAAAGATGACAGCGCACAACGGCATCGGGCAAGGATTATCAACGGATATCTGCAACAATGTCGGGAGTTAGGACTGGCTAGCTAAACAGCATATACCATGTGTGATGTTCTGAGTAGAGCTATTAAAAAAGCCCAAAGGACAGTTACTTTCCAACAAATTGGCCAACTGGCTATCCAAAGCAAAACAATATAAGCGATACACAAACTCAAAGACAAGCCATAACAAAAATAAACCACGACTGAAGAACCGTCTTGGAACTGTCAGTGAAACGAATTCCACTGGGGAGCTTATATCGATTTTACGTGGCCACAATCCTCGCCCTTACTTCTGTTGCGATTTAGACAAATAATTTGTTCAAATCAGTAAACAAATGCCATGGAATAACGTGGTATCAATGTGAATTCGATATGAGTATGTTTCAGTTTCGTGTTGATGCGGTGGTCTCGAGACGCCGGTGTTTCATGTTTCCTGTATGTTGTTACGACTGCAAGTTCTGAAAGTTGACCCTTCCACTCTCAACAGCCTGTGAAACATGTTGGGCATGTTGTTGTGACCAAAACCTGCTAAGTAGTGATGGACAGTGGCTCCATAAAATATACGAGAATCGATCGACCGTGTTACATTTTACAGTCCCATATTCTGACCGAGTATATAATAGGAACGAATTTCAATTTTGTGGACATTGTTGATGTGTAAACTCCAGCGAATCACTCACAAACTGCATGAAGCTCCGGCGAATCACTCGCAAACTGCGTGAAGCCCCTCGTGGGTTATTTGCCGGAGTTTACACATCGATAAAAGCCTCCAAAATGACGATTCATTCAATATAAGTCCAACCTTGTCATTGTCACCAAAATGGTATGAAAATAGGAATTATGAACCTACATGTACCCACGGGCCACGGCGGAATGATTATTCAATTACATTAATTTTACGCCGTTTTGTAGGGAAGTGATACCTAGCAGTACCTAATAAAACCTAATTAAACGTAATAAAACGTAGCAAAACATATTAAGAAGTAGGAAACCGAAGGATATGCGTAGTGTAGTATCTTGAGGGCCTCCAGATTTAATTTTTATTGAGTTTTGTACATATTGACTGCGTTTCGTCTACGTTTTATTACGTTTTTGCAAGGTATAAGCTACTAATGTCGAAATGCCACATGTGTTTTGAAATTTCGAAACAAACGTAGTTGTGTCACGTATGTAGCCATATATAGCCGTATGTACCAAGTTTCATTACGTTATTACGTTTTACTGCGATTATTGCCGTTCTAATATGTTGTAAAGAACGTAATAAAACCTAGCCCTCAATACGTATTAGTGGGGCTGTGACCTTTGTAACCATATATAGCCGCATCAAAGAGCTTAGGACACAGAACTTACAGATTTCTCTATAGTTTCTTTATCACTGCTTATGTCGGCAGTGTTAATGGCGGTTTGATTTCATTGGTCCGGGAGATCAAAGATTAACACTTAGCCAAGAATCCTTGGGGTCGTTATCTGCAATATTTCAACCACATGCAGACTCCATGGAGTGGTTTATTACCTGACAAGTACTTAATAGGCCCCTGACAAAAACATTGGTGGCAGCGTTGGGATGGAAACAGCGCCGTTGGCGTGTTGCATATACTCCGCACTCGGGTTCGCCAAAAGCGTCGGCTCCTACAGCAAGGCTGTAGAAATGGTATTTATCAATTACCGTAACATTTCTCCTCCCTTCTCTTAACTTTGTCCCGGAGTCGAACATGCCTCACTGGGCGAACCCGAGGGTGTAGTCTATGCAACACACAAACAGTACTGTTTCCAGCCCATTGCTGCCACCATGTAGCGTTTATCGGGTCTTTCACGAAGTCAAGCAACACGGTCACTCATCAAGGTACTATCCGCAGTATCCGTTGCTTAACTTCGCGGAGAAGCCAACAATTTTACCCGCGTCGCCAAAAAAGCATGGACGTAGAAGTGATATTTATCATTTGTGATCTGAGATCATAGCTGAGACTCCTCTTGTGACTTCTGTGTCTCCGGGGATGGTGAATATAAGAATCTTATATGGGTGTGAGGGGTGGATTGAAAAATCCGTCCCGAGGGACACTGTCCGGCTTCACGAGGCTTGCCGAGTGATGCCGGACAGTGATCCCGAGGGACGGATTTTTCTATCCATCCCTCACACCCATATTGGATTCTTTTTCTTGCATACCTACCATTTCTATTGCGATTTTTTAATGCTGCTGTCACTTCGGTTACCGACGTCCGCCATTTTGTGATGACACAACAGGAATGTTTAGTGACGTCACGCATGACGACACCGCGCATGAGGTTGTAATCAACCAGTGCATTTATCAAACACGCGATTATATTCGATTTGGGGTCGGAACACCAGGGTCAGAACATAAATTTCTATCCCAGGGTAAAATCACGGATTTCCTTGTCTGGTGTGCAAGAAAATTCGATACACGCTACATTACAACGGTTATTGCCGTTCTGCTACGTTTAAAATAAAGACTTAGTAAAATTTAGCCCTCAATACGTGTCAGTGTGATTGTGACCTAATATATTGATGACACAGTGGGTATGGGTATAACTTTAAAGTAAACTATAACCTCACTATGCCGTCTCGGTACCTGGCGTTACATTAGTTAAAGCGACATGTTATTGAAACTAGCTCTGTCTGGGACGTTTCATAGTGTCAACGGTCCTCGAGCCATCGGAGTTTTGCTTTGTTTTACAGCGTCAAAGTGGTTTGTTTGTGTTGCGGTTTTGTATTCCTGTCAAATCTTTTTAGGTAATTTTGGAGACATTGCTTCCAATTTGTGGGACGGTTACCCGACACTGAGCTGAAATAATATTTGAAACCCTACCGCCCAACGAAACCACTAGCGTTCATATGCAGGGACGGTCCAACTCGCACCGCTAGAGGCTATAGAGATTATAAACTCTTAAACCTGGGATAAGCACTATTACAACAACAATCTACAACAACAACCACCAAACCATCATCATCACTACCACCACTAATACTACTACTGCTACAACAACAACAACAACAACAACAACAACAAAAACAATTACTACTACTACTTCTCGGGGAAATAGTTTGGGCTTTTTAATTTTGAACTCGACCATGTTTTAGATAAGTCTTTTACATTGGTTGAAAATTAAAACTCTGTTTTTAATTTTATACTTTGTGTTACCAGATAGATATCTAGTCGTAAAAGTCTGAAATTTGTACAAACACTATCCTTTTAAAAATCTGTTACAAAAGGTATCCGAAACTTGCCTTATCTAAAAATGGAACAGTCTCATCACGCTTGAACTCTGGGTCATTGATTTATTATAAGCCGCTGAGAAGGTGTACGGCTGCCCAGAACAAATCATTCGAGTCAGGCCTCTCCTTAAACCATATTGGTTTCTTTTGGTGGTAGAGCTTTAGATGTCATTTCACCTCAATGGCGTGTATCGGAAGCAACGTCTCAAAAATGACATGGACGTTAAACTGCAATACAAACAAACTACTGCTACTACTATTACTTTTACAATTATTATTTTATTGTTATTATCAGTATTACTTAAAAACAGCAACAACAACTACTACTACCAGCAAATGAAAAGAAAAATGACAGCAAAGAAGAAAATGGCAAAGCAAAAAAAAAAAAAAAAAAAAAAAATAGAAAAGAAAGAGGTGAAAGTGAATAAACAGTACCTGTTTCCTTAAAGATATAGTTGGCTTTCGAATTCCAGTTTGAAATGTGAACGCAGTTTCATTTTACCATGTTTAAATAGTACAACATACGAGGGTTGTTCATTAAATACAAACCGATCTGCAGTATTTCGAAATCTTGATTTACTGTACAAAACCACTGTATATTGTGAAGAAATATACTTGAAATCTTTTGCAATTTCGATTGCCTTCAGGTGTATTCATAGACATTGCGTTGAAAATGGTTACAAAACAAAAATATTTTTTTCTGAAATCAGGGGTTATATAAAAACCCACTATAAATTGGGGCATACATGATGAGGTACTTGATACGGGGAGAAACATATTCCATTTCCATTGTTTACAGGTGGTTTACATTTACAAAATTCAGTTCCGGCCAGGAATCAGTCAAAGAAATCCCTTAATCCTGCAGTTACCAAATCTAACCTTCATAAGATCAAATCCTTTATTGAGTCCTTTATTGAGTAAGATTTTATATGTTTTTATTTATTATGCCCCCAACTTTGAAAAAGTTGGATAGTTAGGTGGCTATGTAAATGGACAGAATCAATGTAAGTCTATGGTATTTATTCCGTTAGACACCGATAATACTTCTTTTCTGTGGCTAAAAGTAGCCACTTAAGTATCAATCCTGCCAAAAATAGCCACATAAGTATACATCCGTCGTCCGTTCGTCCGTCCGTTACGCTTTTGATGCATAGCATAACTAAAGAACCATGTACGCTAGGGTTTTGAAATTTCAAATATGGATTCCTCATGGAAAATTAGCTGACGCGTATTTTTTCTCGTCCGGATTATGCCCCCTTCAAGAGTTATTGCCCTTTGAAATTTTGTAATAAATCTTGTCAGCAAGATATCTTAAAAACTATTGGAGCTAGAGCCTTGAAATGTGGTGAATATATTGGTGGTGATGAGTAGATGAACTGATTAACTTTTGACAAAATTCCGAAAAATACTTTGTGAGTTATGGCCCTTTGTCATTTTGGTAATATGTGCCCATTATAATGTATGCTAAAAGTGATGCATGGCATAACTTTAGAACCGTGTATGCTAGGGTTTTGAAATTTCATATATGGATTCCTCATGGAAAATAAGCTGACGCATATTTTTTTTCTCGTCCGGATTATGCCCCTTTCAAGAGTTATTGCCCTTTGAAATTTTGTAATAAAATATTGTCAGCAAGATATCTTAAAAACTATTGGAGCTAGACCCTTGAAAGTTAGTGAATATATTGGTGGTGATGAGCAGATGAACTGATTAACTTTTGACAAAATTCTGAAAAATACTTTGTGAGTTATGGCCCTTTGTCATTTTGGTAATTTGTAACCATTGTAATGAATGCTAAAAGTGATGCATAGCATAACTTAAGTACTGTGTATGCTATAGTTTTGAAATTTCATATATGCATTCCTGATGGAAAATAAGCTGACGCGTATTTTTTTTCTCGTCAGGATTATGCCCCTTACAAGAGTTATTGCCCTTTGATTTTTTTTTAATAAAATCTTGTCAGCAAGATATCCCAAAAAACTATTGGAGCTAGAGCCTTGAAAGTTGGTGAATATATTGGTGGTGATGAGTAGATGAACTGATTAACTTTTGACACAATTCTGAAGAATACTTTGAGAGTTATGGCCCTTTGTCATTTTGGTAATTTGTGCCCATTGTAATGTATGTTAAAAGTGATGCATAGCATAACTAAAGAACCGTGTATGCTAGGGTTTTGAAATTTCATATATGCATTCCTAATGGAAAATAAGCTGATGCGTATTTATTTCTCATCCGGATTATGCCCCTTATAAGAGTTATTGCCCTTTGAAATTTTTGTTAATAAAATCTTGTCAGCGAGATATCTCAAAAACTATTGGAGCTAGAGCCTTGAAAGTTGGTGAACATATTGGTGGTGATGAGTAGATGGACTGGTTAATTATTGACAAAATTCCGAAAAACACTTTGTGAGTTATGGCCCTTTGTCATTGTAGTAATTTGTGCCCATTGTAATATATGCTAAAAGTGATGCATAGCATAACTTTAGAACCGTGTATGCTATGGTTTTAAAATTTCATATATGCATATATACCCACCCCACCACACTACACCCCACCCCATCCAACCCCACCATGCCCCACCCTACAACATCCCACCACACCCTGCCCCACCCACACACACATGCATGGAGTCATGCTCAAATCCTTTGTTCACTTGGAATATATTTTTTTTTGTCTTTTTCTTCATAAACACATAACACAGAAACTATACCCCTACACAAAAGTTGATAGTGGGTGGTGATATGCCATTTGTCCTGTACATACATAAATACATGCATGTCTAATTCCCACCCTACCCTACCCTACCCCACCCCATCCCACCCCACCCCACCACATGAAACCCTACCCCACAACACCCCACCCCACGACAACACATCTCAACCCGTCCCACTCCAATTACACATGCATGCAAGCACACACACATGCAATTACACTCAAATATGCATGCTTATACACAATCACTCATTTATGCATGCATACCCACATACAAACACACATACATGCATGCACACACACGCACTGATGCTTGCATGCATACATGCAGGTACTCACACATGCATGCATGCATGTACACGAATATGCATGCATGCACACTTATGGACTCACACAATGTCATGCACACACACACTAACATGCATGCACATGCAGGCATGCACACTTATGTACACACACACACACACACACACACACACACACACACACACACATGCATAAATACATGCATGCATATATCCCTATCCTACCCCACCCATCCCCTACGACCCCACCACATGACACCATACCCCACAACACCCCACCCCACGACAACCCACCTCAACCCGGCCCACACCACTTACACATGCCTGCATGCACACACACATGCATTTACACTCAAACATGTATGCTCATACACAATCACTCATTTATTCTTGCACACCCACATACAAATGCACTTGCATGCATGCACACACACACACACACTGATGCTTGCATGCATACATGCAGGTACTCACACATGCATGCACACTTATGGACTCACACAGGCACACACACACACATACATGCAGGCATGCACACTTATGCACTTACACATGCACACACACACACACATGTATGCACATGAAGGCATGCACTCACGCATTAATGCATGCCATATGAAAACATGCATGCACATATGCACTCAGGCATGCACACATGCAATGCACTCACACATCCATGCGCTCATGCATGTACACATGCATATACTCACACACATGCACATACACATGTATGCTTCCATGCATGTATATACGCCCATATGCAAACATGCATGCACTCACGCATGCATGCACTCACACATGCATGCACTCATGCATGAACATACACATGCATGCATGCATACACACACATATTTTCATGCATGTTTGTATATCCACATGCAAACATACATGCAAACATGCATGCGCTCACAGATGCAAACATGCATCCATACATGCTTACACACATGCATGCACTCATGCATGAAGACACACATGCATGCATGCATACACACATTCATGGTTTAATGTATGCATGCAAACATGAAAGCACACATGCACTTATACATGCATACACAAATGCATGTATTCACAGTTGCACGCATGTACATACATGCATGCATGCACTCATGCATGAACACACACATGCATTCATCCATCCATGCACACACATACATGCATTCATGGATACATATGCATGCATCCACATGCATGCCTGCATCCATGCATGCATGCACTCCCACATGCAAACATGCATGTACTCATGCATGCATATACACATGCATGCATATATATACACATACATGCAATCCCAACACACACATACACACACACACACACACACACACACACACACACACACACACACACACACACACACGTATATTTTCATCAATCATTTAGGAATTGAAACTTCAATGCAAGTATCCATTTCTGACCTTGACCTACATTTTATGGTTCACTGACTTTGTAAAATAGTGTGACAACCCTGACATTCACCCTGATGTAAGAGTCTGTTTTTAAGAGTTTTATTGGTGATACTTGGTACATGCTTGCAACTAGGAGTGAAATTTTTATGCAGGCATCCATTTTTTACCTTGACCTAGATTTCATGGTTTGGTGACTTTGCGCCCCCACAGGCGCGACATAGCCTTCGGCGGAATACTTATTGTATGTTTTTGAGTCTTTAACAATATTTGTTGAATATTTGCCGTCTAGGGACAAGCAAAGGTTGGGGGCATTGTGTTTTACAAACACCATTTCTTGTTTATTTATTTACGTGTACATTATTTTAAGACGGTAAAAACACATTTAGCTATAAAACTATTCTACCATGTGGCCCTCTCTAAAACATATATACAAACAACTTATGTGCACAAAAACATTTTACCATATGATAGCTTTATAAGCACGGAAGCCACGTCGCGCAAAACAAGAATGATTCATCCCAAGCTGAGCTCAGGTAGACGGATAACGTGGTGGAACCGATGTTAAAACAGCATTGGCCGACATCCAAACCCAGTCGCAGACTTTGAACCAGTGAGCCCGACACAGCCCCATAGTTACAGTCGCAGTAATATGGATTATAATTGTTAAAACATGAAAGAAGGCATAAGAGAGCTACAAAAAGACTGAAAATGGCATATAAAATATAAGAACAGATTTCTGTGTAGGCTATAGATCGTCTGAAATAGGGAATTCAAAATAACATCGCAGCAACCTAAAACTTCAAATGACATCACAACCTGTTTCCGAGTCAAGGAATTTAAACACATGTAGTTAGATAAAAGCATTATGATAAGATCGAAATTAATACTAGGATAGCAGTATAAGATTTTCTTACATGCTTTTCAATGAATGATAGAGATTTATCAGTGAAATATAAATCGATATTTTCACTGTTTCAAACAGTGAAAATACGATTTTTTATTTTTCACTGTTTGGGACTACTTTTTTCTTCAAATCTAACTCTAATTTCAATTTTATCTTTGTCAGATAAATGAACAATACTGAAATGTGTTCTAATTGACGCATACCCCGTTCATGTGTGACGGGACGTTACTGACGTCATTTATGACGCTGACGTCACGTCTTTTGTCGCGCGACGTTAGACTTGCATGCAACTTCTTTGCAAAACTACTCTCTCAATTATTTCATTAATCATTCATAATAATACCATCCCAGGCCATTTCTCAGGTGCAAACTTTCAGTTTACACCCAATAGTATACCCACTAAACACGATGGACACCACTAAATTGACGCGAAACGAAAAGGAACAAAGATAATTTTCTCCGAATGTGAGCGACACCCTTAAAGACGCTAAATATTGCCGTTTGAAGCATGTAAGAAACAGAAAATTTGATTTTCAGTGCAAGATCAAATTTTATTTCACTCATGAACACCAAAACTGCTATTTTCACTCGTGGCTACGCCAATCGTGAAACTAACAGTTTTGGTGTTCATTCGATGAAATAAAATTCGAAAAAATCGAAACACTGAAAAAATCAAATATCCTCTATTTACACCACAGAAGATCTTACTTATATCACTGACATTTGTTTATATCAGTTTTAATTTTATTCTTGAAACATTGCAAGTCGGAGCGTTTCTCCACCTGATGGGTAATGAATTCCACAATTTAGGTGCCGAACATGAGAAGGATCGATCAGATACTGACGTTCTAGAGAGTGGAATAGATAATGTGCCGTTGTCTGCCGATCAGATTGAACGGCAGTGTTTTTCAGACATAGGTTTGAGCATTTCGGTAATATACGCTGGTGTTAAGTCATTCAGCGCTGTATAAGTCATTACTGCCTTATTATAGCTTAATATCTTGTTTATTGGAAGCCAGTCCAGTTTTTTAAACACGAGTCACCGACGGCGTATTAAAATCAGCATGTAAGATGATACGGGCAGCTCGCTTCTGTAGTTTCAATATTCTTTCAAGGTTTGTTGAAGAAGTGGAACCCAAATTGAGGAGACATGATCGATAAGGGGTAAAATGTAGCCTTGATAATATTTTTTGAACATCAGTAGGCACATATGTTGATGACTGACGTAAGGGAGAAATTTTTGACGAAATAGCTGAGCACAGACTGTCAATATGGACAGACCATTTAAGAGCATCATCTAAATGTACACCATGCATTTTTGCTTCGAAGTATTTTTAATGTTATGACCATTAATTATCAAGGTCAAAGAGTTGAGTGAGATTATTTCACTTGTTATTTGTACTTTACATATGGTCGATGTTAAAATCAACCATTAAATAGAGGATCTTACATGAGTGTTCATGTTTTATTGATTTTTTTAAACCAGTTGAGAAAAAGGGATAAAACGCGAGGCTTTGCCTAACATTTTCTGCCTTTTCCCCGAGTTTAATAAATTCAATAATACATGAGCGCGAATGCACGATTCTATTTATCATATGACATTTAAAATGCATTTTATTCACGATTGTTTACAAAAATGTCAATATTCCACCGTTAGTAAACGCGACGTCGTAAGGGACATCGTACATGTAACGTTACTGGACGTATCTAGCTAATTTGCATATTTAATCCACTTGTGGATTATCGAAAATATTACATGGCGTAATTACACTCTCAATTGCGACGTCATATGATAAAATAAATTCCATTCCAGTAGTTTGAGCAATACAGAGTTCTTCTTCAAATAAATCGATCCAGTTTGAATATGCACTGGGAGGCCGGTATACCGTGCAAGCAAGAAAGGGTCTAGAGATAGGTAACGCAACTTCGACCTATATAGTTTCAATACCACCGGTTTCGAGGGCTTTACGGCGTTTGAAATTAAACGACTGTTTAAAAGAAAATATCAGCCCACCTCCTGTTTAACTTGGATTTCTCAATGATCTTTACGTATAAATTAAAGCCATCTATTGATATTAAACTGTCTGGATGATGACCGTTTAGGAAAGATTCGCATAAGATGTGCGTTACACAGAGGATAAACTCAGGTTTTGCATCTGTCCACTTCATTCTGAAGATTTCTTTGCCTCAATTTTGTTTGACTATCAAATTTCATTCATCAAAGAAGCAGTATCACAGCACTAATTTCATTTTAGGTCTGAGGTATGTTCTTGACATTTGAGATGTGTTTTGATTGGGTGATGCATGGGTCTGCAGTGAAATGTAGAACACCTAATGTTTTGCATTTTACCTGGCTAGCTGACAGGACGTTAGGATATAACTGAAAGTATGTCATACAAAAATGAAATGAAGCCTATCAAAGTTTGTACAATTTTGTGTCCACAGGAATAAGTGTTCTCTAGATCCCCCAGTGCTCGACGACGAGCAGAAACGTATGAGAGTGCAAATGAGACAACAACTGCTGATGGAATACCCAAAATATCAGAAAAAATGATGATGAGACAATTTATTTTATAAAGCTAAGCAAAAAGTTGATAACAGCATGTGCGCCCTGAAATTAAATATGCTTACAGAAACACTTCAGTAATTCTGGGCAACTCATGCCTATTGCTCTTCCAAAAGGTAGGTGTATGTCTTAAATAAGAATGTGTTTCTGAAAAGGAAAGCGAACAAAATGCGAAAAGGACGTCCAGAACAGGTCTCTCGCATGTCCATTTGTTACAGGACAATGCTCCAGCCCACAACTCCTAAACTGTAGCAAAGTTTTCTAAAATATGTATTGTCGCACCCTCCATATAGCAATGGTATTTTCCTCTTTCCAAAATGTAATAATAATAATAATAATAATAATAATAATAATAATAATAATAATAATAATAATGAAACTTATATGGTAGGAGATTTTAATTTTGTTTGTACCGGAGTTCAACACTAAATTATTTTTGAGCCGGCCAGTTTACCTATCAACAGTTTTCCTGGGCAGGCCTATACGTAAGCGGTTAGCCCATACAGTGCACAGTCTTTCGATAGAAACTGACAACTGCCCTTCCTGAATCAGCTGAAGGGAGAGAATGACTGTATATAGTAGGAGATATAGGTCCAGAATAGCACTCGATCTGCAGTTCACCAGTTTTTATGTGTGAACCCAAAGATGAGTTTGAAAATTGTTTCAGAAATATAGTGCTTATCAACAAGTATCTGAAAGCCTGATCAGGTCACCCAGACGCTTTACGCGACTCCATGCACATGCGTAAAATATTAGGTCTATATTTCATTAACGGTTTGTGTTGTCGCTTGCGTTTCCATTATTAACTAGATTTTTAACAGACGTATTTCGTCATTGAAACCATTGAAAGAAACAGTGCCACTATTATGTTTACTGAATAAAGTTGAGAAACGATATTAGTTCAAACTAAAACATTGCAATATTAACTGCAAACTCAAAACAAAAGGGCGCCTAACAATATTAACAATAAACAATCTCAGGCCTAAAAGTCGAATTACGGCCAAATAGAGAGAAAGGACAGGAAAGAAACAAAAAGGCACTGTTCTTGCAACCCTCAGGCGTAAGAACCACTAACGGGCTACAAAATGGGCACGTACCCTTCATGAGGCAATCTGATCCCTCTGCCAACATCCTTAAATCGTTTGTTTGATGAAACTCTGGATACTACACTAGCATTTTCTCCTACGGAGTGATTTTGTATCAGTAAATTCTGACTTTCAACAGCTTTTTTCAAAGCTACATTCTGAAGCACTTAGCTCGGTACCAATTCCGACACTTCGAATAAAAAAGAATGTGAGAGAGGGTGAACGTTTGAGTGTCTTAGGGTGAATCCCCGGTAAAATAGTGCCAAAAACATTATCTGCGTTCAGATCCCCAGCTAGGCACGCTCCAAGAAAACCCAGGGATACAATCACACATCTGACTGTGAGTCCGAGGGCTCCCGCCAATCGGGGCTTGGAGAAATAGATTGGGCTGCATGATGCTTCCACGCAGAGCTGAAACCAACCGCACATGAAAACTGGTAAACCGTTTAGGAGGTCTAAGCCTGCCCAGGCACAGTGGGGCGAGTATAACCGTCCGTGCATATAAACCATATAGGTTTCATTGGGCGGCAGGGCTTGAGAAGTCATTTCATCTCAGCGTTGGGTAAAAGTCTCACAAAATTGGAAACGACGCCTCCAAAATGACCTAAATAGTGTTAAAGGGGACGTTAAACCTCCAATCAAACGAACAAAACTAGGTCTCAACCCCACAAGGGCTTACAACATTGATATAAAATTGTAAGGGTTCAGACCCCTCGCCAGACACTTTCCGGGGGGAAATCCCGGTCGTGCTACAAGATATCGTGGGTCCAAATCCCAGTTGGGCTGCAAATATTAAGCCCATCAAAGCTCCAGGGGAGCAGTTACTGAATCACACTTGCTATCGTTAAATGCATGGTATAAACGAGAAAACTGTGTGGACATCTTACACACTGATACGAAGTTAACCGTGTAACATAACGTCCCGAAAACGTTACCGCGTGTCAGTTATCGTTTACTGAATAAAATTGAGAAACGGTACTTAAATGGTACTAAAATATTACGATATAGAGTGCACATATTTGTAATTGTGCACAGGGCGTTACTCGAAAAAAGGACGCCAATTTATTATCAATAAACAATCTTACACCCAAGTCGAAGGAAAAACAAGCGCTAAACCTCTAGCTGAACGGGTTACAAAATGGGCACGTGCCCTTCGTGAGGCAAACTGATCCCTCTGCCATGGACCAAACCCACGCCTCCTCAAATCATTTTTAACAACAGATTCATTCTGTTGTTTCCAGCTTGCCTGTAAGTTTTAAAGTAGTCCCGGCTATATTCCGGCTTTGTCCGCCATAGCAATATAAGTCCGCACAAAGTGTAATCCGGTTTTTATTCAGTTTTAGGCGCAGTAAACAGAATTGAACAAGCGTGTTAGTTACCCTAAAAGCGCAATGCAATTTTGAAGCAGCTAGACGATTTACAATTTTATCTTACCTTTCAGAGATTATATTAAGCATTTCATATAAGCAGATGAGTAGTAAGAAATGTGAAGCCATGTTTTCTCTGATGGAATATATTAATAATAATAAAAATAAAAATATGACATTACCTCTGCTACAGTTAAAAATGGTCCGATTAAGCTTGATTTTACCTTTTCACCCACGAGTTTCTCAAGTGCACTCTTCTACCACTGACCGCACATGAGTATGCATATAAACTCTATAGGTGGACGGCAGGGCTAGGGAAGTCACTTCATCTCAATGTCGAGTAAAAGTCCCACAAAATTGGAAGCAACGTCTCCAAAATGGCATACAAAGTGTTGACGGGACGTTAAAACTAAAAACAAACAAACAAATAAGGTAAATTGGATGTCTAGCCAATAGACACAGGGCTAAAGGGTTGAAAGGTTAAGTAAACGGCCTAATTAAATACTAAAGACATGGCGCAAGAAAAAAAAAACAACAACAATACAGTAGCAAGCCAGCAATAAAGTTATTACTGTCCAAAAGCTATTGGAGACCTGATTAACTGATGTAAGCACAAATATGATAAATAATTAGTTACACGCCGCAAAATTTCAAACATCAAAAAAGTGTTTTCCTTTACACGTAGCGCACGACATAAGATAGGTTTCACATTGTTATTCACAGCAGAAAATACTGTTTAACCCATTGTATGCCAGTGGACTCTTTCATTGCAATATGTTGGACAAGTCCATTCGTCATATAAGGGGTTTAAGGCCTTTTTTTTTTCATTCTATTTTAGACAGAAAACTCTGCTAGCAAATAGTGCAGGCCTTGTTGAGACGCCGCATTCTGTGGATCTGGGTCTGCACTGTTTGTCAAGGTACCTCTTTTGGGGTTTCCCGCATACAATGGGTTAAACCATTAACAGTTCGCCAAGTTAAGCTTTTATAACATGGTTGAGTCTACGCTTTGTTTTCTCTTGTCATGTTTATGTTGTATTAACCCATGTATACCTTTGGATCAGACGAATAAAACACCGGAATGAAACCCATCGACAAACTAATGAACTTTTTTGCGTTGCAAGTAATATTCTGAACAGCAAATGAAAAGTAAAGTTTCAAAAATAACCAAACAATTGTATCATTACAACACGGTTAATTCATTACATAGGGCACCATTCCCTTAAGCAAAGCAAGTTAAATCAATCAGCTGTGACGTCTGGTGCATGAACGACGTAAATTGGTGTCTAAGCGACTGACATCATATGCGTTTTAGCGACGACACACACTTCTGCTTGAATCACGCCGATGATCGTTTCCGGTTGTTTTGACTACATGTGTAAGATATGCCGACGCTACGCATGCGTAATAGAGCGTGACAGATGGGTGGATCAAGCGTAATTGTATTGGGAGGTATCACATATGGTTAGCGAACGCAGCTTAATGTATTACGCAAACACGCCTATACAAATACATTGCCACCTTTATCGCCGAAAAAAATGAAAATTTTATGATGAAAAATTGTGATATTTTTCTTATTTCTGCTCAAAATATAGATTGTGGGCAATCGTTAGAACCGCCTCATCGAGGCGGTTCTAACGAGTACCCACAATCTATATTTTAGAGTAGAAATATGAAAAATAAGGTATACCCCCGGAAACCCCAGTTTTACTATATAAAAGTGTGGTTCGAGGGGGTCAAAATTATATAGGCGTGTTTTCATGATGGTCATTAAGAACTTTCAAGATCATGGCTGGGACGTTACATTAATCAAGTGGTTCGGCCTCACGTGGTTCCATATTTTTTTACGCTCAGAATCTGGGGCATCTTTTCCAGCAGGATAGCGCGCGGGCTTATAGTGCAGTCCTTACTCAAAACTTTCTTTAAGCTAATGGAATTCATGTACTGGACTAGCCAGCCTTTCTCCTCCGATCTCCCTTTGGGGCGAATTGGGAAGATGTAGCCATCACCGACCAACAAAACTGTTGTTGATGGATTACGGCAGTAGCATTTTTAAAACTTGAATTTCACTACCTCCGTTGTGTTGATGACGATCGAAGTTTTGTTTTAAAACTATTCATAATTTACGTGTACGATGCGTAATTTTTCAAAATATATTAAAATGAACTGGTATTTTTGCGTTGTTTAGCTGTTCAGTATATATCTCAAAAACCTAACTAAAGCTGCTCTGAGACTGAAAGTTACGCAAACTGCGGGTTTCATCCAGTGTATTAATGAATGCACAACTCTACAAAATTCCACAGTTAGACAAATTTATTTCGTTGGGCATGTTTTACTTAAGGTGAACTAGACAATTATCATCGACTCTTTCAACGCTCTGCATGCTGTTTTTTTTCGCAGCAGACAACATTTTGAAATATTTTTGGCCAATGATTCTTAGGATGTTTTTGGCATCTTATGCGTGTTCGGCGTTTGTTTGTTTATTTATCTTTTTATTTATTTATTTTCTAATACCCAGTATGTCAAATTAGACCATTTTATGGTGGAAGTCGACATTCTAAGTGACTCATCACGTGAACTAGTCCGTGAAATGAAGACCCCCACAATACCCCATTTTATATAGAGAAAATGGGGGTTTACGGGGGTATACATTATTTTTCTTATTTTCACTCCAAGACATAGTTTGTGGGTACTCGTTAGAACCGCCTCATTGTGGCGGTTCTAACGAGCACCCACGGCCTATGTTTGCAGTATTTATAAGATAAATATCGGGGATTTTCATCCAAAAAGTAGGCATTTTGGAGATGAGAAATATGCACTATATTGCACGGGTGTGTTATCGTAATGTGCATTGTAAAATATCAACTCTCAGAAATAAAAGGTGTACGAGAAACGGAATAAAAATCTTACATGGGCATGAGGGGTAGATTGAAAAATTCGTCCCTCGGAATCACTGTCTGACAACACTAGGCAAACCTCGTGATGCCGGACAGTGACCCTCGGGGCAGAGTTTTCAATCCATCCCTCACTCCGAGGTTGGAATCTTACATTTCACTGTCATTAACCTGACCTTTGCCCCCGCCCGTCGGGGCTTGAAGAAATATATGGGCTGCATGATGCTTCCACGCAGAGCTGAAACCGACCCTCCCACGAGTACTGGTAAACAGCTCAGAGGATCTAAGCCTGCCCAGGCAAAGCGGTGCGAGTCGGCCCGTCCATGCTTATAAACCCTATTGGTTTCATTGGGCGACAGGGCTTGAGATGTCATTTCATCTCAATGTCGGGTAAAAGTCCCACAAAATTTGAAGCAACGTCTCCAAAATGACTACAGTGTTGACGGGGACGTTAAACCTCAAATCAAACAAAAAAACATTAACCTGACCACTCCCATTCAGGATATTCTTTTACAAACTCTCGCTGAAAGTTTGTCTGTAAAATGCATACTTCCTTTGACAAGGCACAGCTTCTCCGCTGGCTGATAGATTGTTTTGAGGTTAACTGTTCAGCATTTTGTGTCGTCTCTCAGAGCAAGGGAGCAAAGAGACAGAGGAGCTAGAGGACATTACGAAAACACGACTATATAAATACATTGTAAATTTTACCGCCGAAAAAAATGCAAATTTTTAGACGAAAAATTGTGATATTTTCCCTACTTCTGCCCAATATATAGATTGTGGGTACACGTTAGAACCGCCTCATCGAGGCGGTTCTTAAGGGTACCCACAATATATATATATATATGAGCAGAAATAAGCAAAAAGGTTTACTCCTGTAAACCTCAGTTTTATTATATAATAGTGGGGTTCAAGTGGGTCGAAATTATATAGGTGTGTTTTCGTGATGAGATGGTCAGTTACGGTAAAGTAAAATGAATGGAAGTGAGAAAACTCAAGAAATAACATCTCTCTGCAAAGACAGCTGGCCTTGACATTAATTATGGTTACCAAGGAGGCATAACGAGATACTTTTGGACATATTTTCGGTGTTCTGTAATGAAAATGTATGCTGTGTGTACTCATTAGAATCGCCTCATCGAGGCGATTCTAATGATCACACACAGCATACATTTGCAAGATAAAAAAACGAAAATCTCCTTAATTATCTCGCACCATTTCTTATGTAGAGGACTTCCCTAGGGGCTCAAGAACGGGTTCGACTCAGCCATGGTAAACGAGCCATCGGTGTTCGAGCCATCGAAGTTCTGCTGTATATAAGTAAAATTCCAATATTAAGACAGTCCCAAAGGTGGTCTCTTTCAAGAAGATGCTGAGTGCAAGAATGACTGAAACCCTTTAATATGCCTTTTAAATGACAATTAGTCCTAATTTTAGGTGGTCTTAATAGCGGAATTTCGCTGTATATACTTTGATGAACACCCCTCGAGATCACAAGACGATGATTGATAACACATTTTCGAAAATGAAACTGAAAATATTATTATCATAAATATAATCTCATTAATACGATAACACACTAAAATGGCGTCTATATTATCTCTAGAACTCACTTTTTTTTCAGATGAAAATGTTTTAATGAAATTTTTTCTTAATTCTAGTTTACATATATATTGTGAGTACTCATTATAACCGCATAAATAAGGCGGTTTAAACGAGTACCCACAGTCTATGTTTTTGAGCCCCCCACCCCCCCCCCCCCCCAAAAAAAAATGAAGATAATGAATACCCCGTAAATCCTACTTTTTCAGTGTATAGAGTGGGTTCATCATTTCACGGACTTGTAAACCAGGGATCCATTGTTCAAAACTAACGACAACGTTAGTTAACATATCCGTTGATACTTTCGATCATTTAATATGGCAAATATGCTGATATTTTTGCTGAAAAAAAATGTGTGCAGCTTCTCACAATTTTTTTTTCATCAAATTTTCCGAAATTTAAGATATTGTACCTGCTAGCACTGACGAGCTCGTTAGGCTTACGAGGCTTTGAACAACTGGTCCCCTGATGTTCTTTAGTAGTAAAGGCTGCTAGTATAGACCAGAAAAATGAAGGGATTTTCGGAACCGGTTAGAACCGGTCGGGTCGGTCAGCGGCAGTATAAGCTGTGGATTTTACGACAGCTATCAATCGATAATGATGCAATAATGTGTGCTGATGTGAAATTGAAAACTTAAGACTCGAAATTAAAGTCGCCCATCAACAGCCAATCACAACGCTTTGCAAGTATTAAACTACCTAATTTAAACGACATCTGCTGGGGCCAGTTTCATCAAAGCATTTGCAACGTATTTTCGTCTTAGAAAGATCGCACGAAGTTCTTACGAGAAAAATCCTGTTTCATCAAATGTTCGAGATCTGCGTTGTTCGTACTTTTTGTCGTATTTCTGAGATGAAAATTTAGACATCGCACATTGAAATTTTCGTCTTAATGTCACAGCCATAGCTGAAAAAAGATAACAGGCGGCATATGTTATAGAAATCTACGCTTAAATGTATCTCTGTAGTAACGTTAAATGTATGGTACATATCATACCATTTCGCTAACCTTCGCAGATCACGCCCATGCATTGAAGACCCCTCGAAACACCCCTTTGTATAAACTTTAGTATGGGTTTGCGGTTGGGGTTTTCTTTCAAAATAGAGATTGAGGGTACTCGTTAGAAGCGCATCGTTGTGGTTGTGCTTACGAGTACTCACAATCTATATTTCATGGTGTAACCTAGAACCGACGCTCGCTTTCACACATCGGGGCTTGGACAAATAGATTGGCCTGCATGCTGAAACCGACCAAACTTGATTACTGGTTAACCGCTTAGAATGAAAAAGCCTGCCCAAGAAAAGTGGTGCGAGTTGGGCCACTCTTTAAACCCTAGCCGTTTCTTTGATTGGTAGGGTTTAGGATGTCATTTCATCTCAACGTCTGGTAAAAGCCCCACAAAATCGGAAGCAGCGTCTCCAAAATGACCTAAATACATGTACCAACGGTTGTCGGCGACTTGAAACCTCGATACAAACAAACAAAAGAATGGACGCGTTCAGGTAGTTCTAACGATTACCCACAATCTGAGATAAGACTTGATTGAGATGAAGACTGATAGTTCCTCAAATCGACACATAAAACTAGAAGTGTCAATACGTCAGAGATGCCCCCGCCCAGGGACCATCCTCACCAAGAAAAACAAGCATGTTGCAAAAACTAAAAAAGACGGCATTGCTCGCCTGGAAAACTGTCCCTGAGTACATCGGCGTAGATGGGGGTAATTTCGTTTAAATCTTGGAAAAAGTTTGTATCATCGTACCAAATATGAACCAAATTCATAAAAAAATAAATTACTAAGTCTGTGACATTGACGTTGTTTTTTGTTTTACGACCCTTTCAAGATTATTTCTTTTGTTTCGAACTGATCATTAATCAGATGTGGGCGAAAACTGAACGGATTAGCCGGAGAAACCACCTGTGTCTTTCATCATACCAAATACGACCTAAATCCATTATATGTGAAAGTGATAGGAATTGTGGATGGCCTCATTAAGCACTTGGTGTCCATCGACGATTCCCAGTTTGGCTTTGTCCCAGGAGGAGGCACACCAGATGCAATTTTTGTTGTGCGATAGCTGCAAGAGAAGTATCTGGCAGTCAGCAAGAGACTCTACATGGGTTTTGTAGACCTAAAGAAGGCATTTGATTGAGTGCCTCGGAAAGTCATCTGGCGGGCACTAAGAAAACTTTGAGTTGGACGAGTGGATTATGCGACTGGTCCAAGGGATGTATGCTAATGCTCGGAGCCGTGTCCGTGTTGGTGATGGTAACAATGAAGAATTCGAAGTTAAGGTGGGTGTTCATTAAGGCTCTGTTCTCAGCCCACTCTTTTCATCATTATGCTTGAAGCCTGGTCATGCGAGTTCCGCTCTGGAGTCCCCTGGGAGGACCTGTATGCTGATGACCTTGTCATCATAGCTAAATCCCTTGAGGAATGTGTCAGGAGGCTCTTAACTTGGAAAGACGCAATGGAGGCGAAAGGGCTGAGAGTGAATGCAGGAAAGACAAAGATCATGATCTGTTGTTCAAGGATGGACCTCCTGCAGAGTACAGGCCAGTTCTCATGCGCTGTATGTCTCACTGGAGTAGGCAGCAACAGTATCTTTTGTAATGGTTGCAAGTTCTGGGTGCACAAGAAATGCAGTGGGCTCAAGCGCTTGATAGGGGACCCTGATTACAGGTGTACACGGTGCCAAGGAACTGCACGACCCTTAGATGGCAGACCACAGAGGGAAGTCCAAGTCGGATCCGACAAGTTGGAGGGTGTAGCTGCCTTTTGCTACCTAGGTGATATGCTCTCAGCGGCGGGTGGTTAAGACCATTCAACCACATCACGTGTGAAAACAGCCTGGAAGAAATTGAAGGAGTTGCTACCAGTTCTCTCTTCCCGCCACCTCTCGTTCAAGACACGTGGCCGTGTGTACAGCTCTTGTGTGCGGAGTGCAATGCTCCATGCCAGTGAGACTTGGCCATTGACAAAGCCAAACCTCCGGCACGTGATCACGCATGTGGCAATTAGTGGCCCTGTTTAAGCGCATATTCAAAATTACGACTTAGCTTAGTGAAACGCAAATTTAGCTCGTACGAACACTTTGCGATGTTTTGATGAAACTGACGTACACAGTTCTTTGAAATGTGCGTACGAACAATTTAAGATCAATCGTTCGATGTTTATTGATGAAACTGGCCCCAGACCATCGACACGAGAGCACCTTATCAATATTATAGACAGGTACTGTTGTCGGAGGATAAGTAGACAGTGACGTAAAAGACTATACCACCACAGGTAGGTTTGACAGGTTGCACCGTTATCATTATCATACCCGTAACTGGCTGGTAAGACAGACTATACCGTTATAATTATCATTACCGAAGGGTTGTTATCGGTTGACAACAATGGACCATCCTTAATAACAAAAACATTCGCTGACGTCACTTTCAACTTATCTTCCGATAACAGTAAGCAGACGATATTGTATTGGTATCATTGTCCAATAGTGAGGTTAAAACTACATGTACTCTTATTACAGGTAAACCTGGTTCCAATTCTTTATCAACAATGGGCTTAAGTCAATCCCTGCTAAATACTTCAAAATACTATTCAGTTTCAAAGGATCACATTGCCGTATATTCTTGTATTGTTATAGACACATTTTTGTCAAGGTGTAGTTAGCAATCAGGGAAGTAAAACTATCCTATTACAGTTTAAAAGAAAATTATTTCAACAAGTTCATGATATAAAGGACAGAGTTAAAATATATCTTTGGCCCCCGTCCATCGGGGCTTAGAAAATTTTGTTGCATGGTGAGAAACCCATCCCACATGAGTACCAAGTCAGACCTTCAATGCATATAAAACCTATTGGAAGCAACGTCTCCAAAATGACCTATAAAGTGTTGATGGGAATGTTAAACCTTGAATAAAACAAACAATAATGTATATTTTATTGTGTGTTTCCAATCCTCACCAGACCTCCACATGAAGGCAACGGGTGAGCGACTGTATCGTGTGAGCCAGTATGCCTTCTGTAATCCATTTATAGCGCATAGGAATTTCCATGGATTTTCCAGCATCTTGTCTAAATATAGACGATGACAAGATGACAACTTTTTAGTCTTATCCGCCTTTATATATTATTTTGCTCAAAATTTCAATGACATTCACTGAGCAATCCACCACAAAATATTACTATTAAATTAGCATAAACAATCGCAAAAAGTTTTTTTTTATTGATTTGACAAAACTGTCGTCTGCTAAACTGATGTCTATCTGAGCGAGCAGGTTTGATAAAGAATGTACTAGTTAAACTGGTTTACTGGATTTATAAAGTACAACAACAAACATATATTTACTTCTATTTACTGCCGGAAGACTACAGCAATCACGCTACTTTAACCCATTTAGTACCGAAAACCCCTAAACGGGTACCCTGGAAAACAGTACAGGCCCAGATCAGACGCCACAGAACGCGGCGTCTGATCAGGGCCTCCACGGTTTGCTAAAAGTTCAGTCCTTTTCCAAATAAATTTTGTTGAAAACACAACCTGACATCCCTAAATTTTGAAATGGACTCCTGCTATATATAAGGAGGAACATTCCATTTGGTCCAAAAAGGGTTAACTCACACTGAAAGTACATGGAAGTGCCCTTTTCATATTGTCAGAAGAATCCGTTTCTCATTTGACCATTACGATAACACATCCTTGTGACATCGTGCATTCTTTCATATCTCCGAAATACTACTTTTCCAATGAAAATGTGTGATATTTTTTCTAATTTATATTCAAAACACTTGTTGTAGGTGCTCGTTAGAACAGCCTAGGCGGTTCTTACTAGTACCCACAACCTGAGTCTTGGAGCAGAAATAAGCAAAATAATGTATACCGCGGAAAACCCCAGTTTTCTCAATATAAAGTGGGGTTTAGAGGGGTGTTCATTTCATGGACTTGTTAACTTGATGGCCGTGAAAAGATTATTCATCTACTTGGCAACAAGCATTTGAAGACCATTACACAACCAATGTATTAGCTTAAATTATTTTATCATATTTAGAGTGTAATAACGCCATGTAATATTTTCGATAATCTACTAGTTGATTAAATATACAAATTAGCTAGATACGTCCCGTAACGTTACATGTACGACGTCCTTAACGACGTCGCGTTTACTAGCGGCGGAATATTGACATTTTTGTAAACAATCGTGAATAAAATGCGTTGAAATGTCATATGATAAATAGAATCTTGCATTCGTGCTCGTGTATTATTGAATTTATTAAACTCGTTGAGGTAATGAGATAAAATGCTCGGCAAAGCCTCGCATTTTATCCTTTTTCCTCAACTCGTTTAATAAATTCAATAATACTGGAACACTCATGTAAGATCCTCTATATATTTATGACTGACCTGTTAAGCTAAGGGTTCACTACAAATTGCAATCCAAGAAAAATTAGACAGTTTGGGATATATGGCCCACAATCTGCTTGAAGAAATAGACAGGGTTGCATGGTGCTTCCCTGCAGAGCTGAAACTGACCACACATGAGTACCGGTAAACTCCTTAGACGAACTAAATATGTTCTATAAAAGGGTTATCCTTTGGAAGCAAGGAATACACCACAGAAGTGAAAAATATGGAGTGTACATGTTTTCTGGGCCGGACTAGCTAGTTTCGGCCAGTGAGGCCTCATCAGTGACCCTCAGATATTTTCAAAATTCCACAATGGAATCAATGATCCCAAAGGACAAGAAAATATAATCTACACTATGATGTAGGGCAGGGAGACGTTTTACCGCCGCCACACATTCCCACAAACCAGCTGTAGTGAAGCTAAATATGTTCTATAAAAGGGTTATCCTTTGGAAGCAAGGAATACACCATAGAAGTGAAAAATATGGAGTGTACATGTTTTCTCGACCAGACTAGCTAGTTTCGACCAACTAGGCCTCACCAGTGACCCTCAGATATTTTCAAAATTCCACAATGGAATCAATGATCCCAAAGGACCAGAAAATATTATCTACACTAAGCCTGCCCAGGAAAATCTGTGCGAGTCGAACCGTCCATGCATATTAGTTATTAGTTTCATTTAGCGACAGGGCTTGAGATGTCTTTTCAGCTCATTGTCGGGTAAACGTCCCCACACAATTGGAAGCAACGTCTCCAGAAATGACCTATGCAGTCTTGACGGGTCCTTAAACCTCAAATCAAACAAACAAACATACATCACGAAACCACGCCTATATAATTTTCTACCCCTAAGGAGCCAATAATAAAACTCTGGTTTATAAATGTGGACATTATCTTTCTTCTGCCCCCAAAACATACGTTGTGGGTACTCGTTAGAAGCGCGAGGTTAACTTGAATTATGAAAATATCAGATTTTTTTGGTAGTAAAATTTTCACTTTATTGCACAGCTGTGCTTCCATTAAGCTATTGATATTGTCAACAAGAAATGCAATGAACAAGAAAACACTTCAGTTTAGGTTTTTGTATTAATCAAAAAGCAGTATGGATATTATATACAATGAATACAACGGTAAGTACACACATGAAGTCAAATGTGATTAATTTCCAATCTTTCAATATGAACAAGTCAATGTATTTGTTTGTAAATATCTTCTTCATTCTATATCACTGGATTTAACCCAGGAATTGATTTTTTTTTCGGATAATATTTCCATTTCACAAAGTACTGTTTGTTCCGCTGCCTGCCTCTTGTTTTCAAGACCTTTTCAATTTTGTAAAGTAGAAGTAAAACAAAGATCAGGAATTGATACAATTAACTTACTCCACCCATAAAAGACACCAAAGGGAAAGAAATACAAACATTAAGCGACCAGACCATAATGGAAACCTAAACAAAGGAAGGCCATAAGGACAGTTACTTTCCCACAAAATGGCCATATGGCCATCCAAAACCAAAAGACACAAGTGATACACACAGTAAGTAACAAACAACAACATTAATAAATCGCCACAGAAGAGCCGCCTTGGAACGGTCAGTGGAAGATTTCCACTGGGGGCTTAAATCGATTTTACGTGGCCACAATCCTCGCCCTTACTTCCGTCGCGATTTAGACAAATAATTTGTTCAGTCCGCATGAAGGCCTCCTAACTCATCAGTGCAACATCTCCGTGAACACAAAAATCAAAGAACCACAGAGGTGAGACAACGGTGAGGACTCGACAGCAAGAAACCACTGAAATGCTGGAGCAAAAGAAAACCAACAGTTAGACTCCGATGAGCCCGAGCGTAAGATATCTTATCTGGATCAGTGTTAAGGGGCAATAACTCGATCATAGGCACATGTAAAAATACCTTTTAGACAGCTTATTCTCACATACTGATTTAACTTAAATGGTCTTTTCTTCGGCGATTTCACTTGTTTTTGCGTACAGACGAACTTGTTGGTTTAATTCCAATGGTTCTATGGTTAGTTTTGTTACAACTATCAGAAAGATCTTGTATGACGGGCAAATAGCTGAAATCGTCTTGAAATGTAAAATAACGACTAAGCCTGGACTTTATCGTTAAAATGGCCTATTCTGATGTAGAAGCTTTCGTTTCATTCTGTGTGGGAAAGTATATAACACCATCTTTCTTCATCAGATCCTGTATCACTTTTGCGCGAAATGCTTGGCCTGAAAATGAGAAAACAAAATCGTGGAACAAAAATTCCTTGTAATGCGGACAGCAAATATACATTTTTTCATCCCTAGATAATTGTGAGTAAAATTTTACATTATAAAATACTGAATTCAAATGGCTCAGTATTATTATTAAAACATAATTTTATATTCTTTTAGTTTGTCTTTAATGGTAAAAGAGAGAGAGAGAAAAAAAAACGAAAATACCTTCCTACCTTTGTCAGTTATGATCTTGTGTGGCGTTCGCCCATAGGTCTTGAACATGTATTGAAAGACACTCGCTACATCTTGTCCGGATTAAACCATTCAGTGGTCTAAGCCAGACGTATGACGTTGGATGGCCATATGTCCATTTTGTGGGAAAGTAACTGTCCTAATGTCCTTCCTTTGTTTAGGTTATCATTGTGGTCTGGTCGCTTAATGTTTGTGTTTCTTTTCCTTTGGTGTCTTTGATGGGTGGAGTAAGCTGATTGTATCGATTCCTGATCTTTGTTTTACTTCTATTTTCAAAACGTATCTATGACAAGCAGAATGTATTAGTATCCTTTATTAAAGTGCTTATATTTCATCTTATCTATCAAATCCGCCATCCAAAGATCATCTTTGCCCGCACTAAGCGTCTCCTGGCTGGTTTGTGAAGAGCGTAAGATTCTTGATTGTGGAGAAACTTTCGTATTTTGTACATGCCGATGTTTACTTTTCTTCATTTTAACGACCCTGTATAACTTTTGTGGGTCTGCAAAACTAGCAGGGTGCTTAGGATCGTAGTAAATTTCTTTTAAATAATTTTCCCACAAGCTCATGTCTACTCTCACAACCTTATTCACTGTAAATGAAATTATGTCTTAATCGTTTCTAATTAAATACACGTTTAGTCTCCATCTCATTCTCATTGGTCGATTCTTCATTACTGTCTTCTCCATCAGTGTCTTCATCTTCGGAGACCTCTCTTTCAAGGAGATCTTCAAATGTTCCTTTGTTCTTATTCTGTATGCGACGTATTGCCGAGGAAGGGCTTAATCCTTTGTCCATCAATGACGTAAAGCTTCTAGCAATCTTTTATGGGTAGTATTATTAAACAATGGAAGCCAGTAATGCTCAAGAAATAAACTATATTTCTGTAGAAACTTCCGCTCTTCGAATGGCTTGATGCGGTTTACAGCCATTTCAGTAGCGCCTTCTTCATCTTCGCCCTCGTCTATGAACCTCTGATAGATGTTATCAAATTTGTCTTTGCATTCAGATTTGGCACGTTTCCACAGCAATAGAAACCCTTCGTTTTCCTCTAAACTGTCTTCATTGCCACTGTCAATCTCAGTGGATTCATCGATTTTTCTTCTTATAGCCTGAGGTTCACTATTCTCTGGACACCACCCTCGTTTCAGATGCCTTTGAAGATCGTGGGTGGAAACGAATAACAATCGTCACAAGCATGAGTTTTATCTGCTATTGTTTTTTGGGAACTGATTATGGTTTTCTACTTTTTCTTCAATGTGATCCGTTTGGATGTCAGTAGTAGAATGGTTAATGGTTTCGTCGCTTTTTATCAGTTTGTTTTCCTGAGTCTCTTCGATGTGATCTATTTGAATTCCAGGTGAATAATGGCCACTTGAATCGTGATGTGCACCTTTTATCTGCGCCTTGTAGTCATCTGCCCACCTAAAATCGTAATTCACACGCTGATTGGCTGGCGTAAAAGGTTTCAAATCTAACAATAAAAATCCATATGGGCGTTTTGTCTCCCTTTAAAATAATTGAATGAACTGGTCTGAATTTTTTGGAAAAATCTGACGCGCCAAGGTAAAAGTCATGGATTTTTCAACTGGGTTATCATATAAAATTAGATAATGGCAGTTTCGTCTCTGCGTAGGTCTTTGGCTGCATATAAACTCTGGTTGATTGAAATGATTGAGAGGGATCTATGATGACAGCTTTCTGTAAATAAATCAGTAATTCATTTGTCTTTTCCCGCTGTTGACATCATATCGTCCAATATCAACAAGCTGTTCTGTCTGGAATCGAAGTAATCATCATCGTCAAGGTCTTGCGGAATTCCCTGAACAAATTCTACTTTTGGGGTAACTGTAGCCTTGATAATATCGTGCATAGGCTGCCAACGTTTATACAACCACACAATTCTCTGTATTTGAGGTTGAATTCTAGTGTTGCGTTGCCAAAGGAGATCTTTCACAAATGTCGTTTTTCCACATGCTTTAAATAAAAGAACACAATCTTGAGATAATAAATGAAAATAGAAGCTTGGCATAGACATTGAATGTGCTGGCCAAAATACTGTAATAGATTAGTTAAGCTCCAAATTTCAAACACTGTATTATGTAAATTCTAAAGCATACCTGGTGGCCCACTTATCATCATTGTGAACGGATGCTGCGGTACTGTGGGCTTTATTCTCCTCCTGCTGCTTAAGTGGTAGTATACCAATCTGCGGCAGCGGCGGCGGTGGCGGCGGCGGATACGCTTCACTGCTCTGTGGATAAGCTTCGCTGCTCTGCGGATACACTTGACTGATTTTGTCACCAAAATGTTTATTACGCCTGTGTCTTATCATTACGTCTTGCCTTGAAAATACTCCAGAACAGTCTGGACAGAATGTCTGAGACATATTGCTCCTCTGAGAATTGACTTCAGAATGACAATGTGTTACATTCTTATGCTATTAAATCATTTTTAGCAACAACACTTCTGTTTTGAAAGCCAATCAAATTCCTACACTCAAACAAAAGAGCACATGCGCTATACAATAATATAAATACGCTTTTTTAAAACTTTAAAATCATTCACATATCGATTGTGGTAGTTTATGGATGTATGACATTGTGACGAAAATATTAATTCATTGTACGTTTTACAGCATAAGGTAACATTTTGTGACTTATCACAGTGTATTACATGTAATGTTTATGTTTCCTCTGGTTATTGTAGTCTCGCCTGTTTTCATTTCTGCTTAAGTAGGTCATTCATAATGACAGTTTAGTGTATCTGATTTAACTTACCATTACAAATAACATTTCTCATTTCAGGCTTCAAACAGTGAAGATGGTTTCTTATCAATGCGAAGAGTGTGAGGCAATGTTTTTGCAAATCTGAGCCAGCTTCTACAACACAGGCGAACTGAAAACCATTGGAAAAAGTACATTTGTTCCCGCTGCAAATAGCTTTTCAACCGAAACGACAATCTTGACCGTCATATGCGTAAACATCAGAACGAAAACAATCATCATTGCCAGACATGTTCAAAAGTTTTCACCACATAGGATGTACTGGAAAATCACTTACTGCAGCATACAAACCAAGTTGGTGGAGCAGCTAAAAGGCCGAGCGAAGAACCTGTAAGAGCGGATTATAAGAAAAAGAGGATGGAGCTATTGGGGAACGCCGGAGAAATTCTATGACGTAGAGAAAGTCAGCGAAAGGAATATTGAAAAGTTTGCAGTGCAAGAAGGGTTACAATAATAAAGAAAGGCATAGTTGTAACAATCCATGTCACTTTTGTAGACATATTCATGTAGAACATGAGGAAAACTGGATGCATTGCAAAGAATGCAACTGTAACTTCGTCAACCAGACTTGTTACGAACTCCATTTGAAACAAACAGATTCCGGCAATTCTACTTGCAAAGCATACTATAGATGTCAAGAATGTACCCAACTGATCAGTAAGGCTAAACAAAAATCAGACCATACTTGTGGGGAGGAATATTGTAAAACCTGTAAGGGTTACTTTGGAGAAGATCATCTCTGCTACATGACCAGTGTATTAATTGCACGCCGGTGGGTCAGGCCTCAGATTCTATGACGGCTCCAACGTAAAGGCTTATTGAAAATTAAAGAGATAATGTTGGTTGGTGCCTGATGCTCTGTCTCTGGTCGGGCTCATCGGAGTCTAACTGTTGGTTTTCTTTTGCTCCAGCATTTCAGTGGTTTCTTGCTGTCGAGTCCTCACCGTTGTCTCACCTCTGTGGTTCTTTGATTTCTGTGTTCACGGAGATGTTGCACTGATGCGTTAGGAGGCCTTCATGCGGACTGAACAAATTATTTGTCTAAATCGCGACGGAAGTAAGGGCGAGGATTGTGGCCACGTAAAATCGATTTAAGCCCCCCAGTGGAAATCTTCCACTGACCGTTCCAAGGCGGCTCTTCTGTGGCGATTTATTTATGTTGTTGTTTGTAACTTACTGTGTGTATCACTTGTGTCTTTTAATTTTGGATGGCCATATGGCCATTTTGTGGGAAAGTAACTGTCCATATGGCCTTCCTTTGTTTAGGTTTCCATTATGGTCTGGTCGCTTAATGTTTGTATTTCTTTCCCTTTGGTGTCTTTTATGGATGGAGTAAGTTAATTGTATCAATTCCTGATCTTTGTTTTACTTCTACTTAGAAGAAGAAAGTTGGGTTAATACAAAAAGCAAGCAAAATGTGGCTTTTAAGTATATCTTTTTCGATTTTGACTGTAGGAAAGATGAGTGAGTGAGTGTTCTAGTTTTACGTCCCACCAACAGCTTAGGTCATACGGAGACGGGACCTCGGTTTAACTAGAGCCAGTGTTTATGAAACACAATGCCCCAAACTGCTTGACCCTTAAACTGCTTGACCCTAACACTGCTTGTCCCTAACAGTAATTGAGATATCTTTTTTTTATTTGCCTGCAATGCTGAAATTTTAGAAGGAACATTACACAAGAAAAACTGAAGTTAATCAGGTCATTTATTTATCACCCCATACCAGTGTTTTAAGTTACAGGACAATAGCTCATACAGTTTCAGAGATACAGTCAAACATGTCTTAGTGTCCACCTTATTAAGCGAGCAACCTGTCTTAAGCAAGCATGCATTAAGTTCCCCAAAATGCAATGCATTAAAATTCACCTAATCAGTTCATCTACTCAAGAAAAAATTTGGATTTTTTGTCGAAAGTTAATCAGTTCATCTTCCCATCATCCCAAACCATTCTGAAAAGTTTCAGGACAAAGGCTCAAACAGTTTTTATGTTATCTTGCTTACAAGCTTAAAACAAAAAATTCAAAGGGCCATAAATGAAGAAAAATATTTCGGAATTTTTTTCAAAAGTTGATCAGTTCATCTACACATCATCCTGAACCAGTCTGTAAAGTTTCAGGGCAATAGCTCAAACAGTTTTTGAGATATCTTGCTTACAAGCTTAAAACACGCAAAATTTCAAAGGGGCATAACTCAAGAAAAAACATTGGATTTTTGTCAAAAAGTAACCAGTTCATCTTCTCATCATCCCCAACCATTCTGTAAAGTTTCAGGGCAACATCTCGAACAGTTTTTAGTTATCTTGCTTACAAGCTTAAAACGCAAAAAAATTTAAAGGGCCATAACTCAAGAGAAAAAATTTCGGATTTTGTTTTCAAAAGTTAATCAGTTCATCTACTTATCATCCCAAACCAGTCTGTTAAGTTTCAGGGCAAAAGCTCAAACAGTTTTTTTAGATATCTTGCTTACAAGACTTCAAAGTATTTTGCAAAGGGGCATAACTCAAGACGGGGGCATAATCATGACGAGAAAAAATAAATTGGATTTTTGTCGAAAGTTAATCAGTTCATCTTCTCATCATCCCCAACCATTCTGTAAAGTTTCAGGGCAATAGCTCAAACAGTTTTTTAGTTATCTTGCTTACAAGCTAAAAACGCCAAAAACTTTCAAAGGGCCATAACTGAAGAAAAAAATTCGGACTTTTTTACAAAAGTTAATCAGTTCATCTACTTATCATCCTTAACCAGCCTGTAAAGTTTCAGGGCAATAGCTCGTATAGTTTGTGAGATATCTTGCTTACAAGCTTAAAACGGTCAACATTTCAAAGTGGCATAACTCAAGAAAAAAATGGATTTTTTGTCAAAAGTTAATCAGTTCATCTTCTCATCATCCCCAACCGTTCTGTAAAATTTCAGGGCAATAGCTCAAACAGTTTTTTAGTTATCTTGCTTACAAGCTTAAAACGCGAAAACATTCAAAGGGCCATAACTCGAGAAAAAAAATCGGATTTTTTTTCAAAAGTAAATAAATTCATCTACTCATCATCCCAAACCAGTCTGTAAAGTTGCAGGGCAAAAGCTCAAACAGTTTTTGAGATATCTTGCTTAGAAGATTTCAAAGTATTTTTACAAAGGGGCATAACTCAAGAAAGGGGCATAATCCTGACGAGAAAAAAAAACACGGGTCAATTATTTTTTCATATGGAATCCATATATGAAATTTCAAAAACCTAACACCCATGGTTCTTAAGTTATGCTATGTAGTAAAAAAGCGGGACGGACGGACGAACAGGGCAAAACCAATATGCCCCTACAACTTCTTCGAAGTTTGGGGCATAAAGACTCATCCGAAAGTCTGGAGAAGCCCGGGATCGATCCTGCGATCCCAGGTTTACAAGGCGAGTAGCGTAACCACTGCACCACAGAGGCTTCTAAAAGGAAAGATGATCAAATACAGTGTCAAAAAGGCTACAGGCCAAAAAAGAAAAATAACAAATGTTCAAATTGTGGACAATCTTGCCCACATTCCAAACTTACGTGGTGTGCATAATGTTGGTAATCTTTGTCTTGATAAGTTCATATCGCCATCGTCTTCATGTGACCAATGTGGGTCAAATGAACTCGTTTTTCTGGACCTGACACAACCACTTTGTTTTGTAAGTGGCTATTTTCGGAAGGAAACGTAGCAGCAACAGTTATATGTCATAAATTCAAAGGTTATGACAGTTATCCCGTTTTGAATTATCTGCGGCAGAATGCTAGAAGGAACATAACACAAGAAAAACTGAAGTTAATCAGGTCATTTATTTATCACCCCATACCAGTGTTTTAAGTTACAGGACAATAGCTCATACAGTTTTAGAGATACAGTCAAACATGTCTTAGTGTCCACCTAATTAAGCGAGCAACCTGTCTTAAGCAAGCATACATTAAGTTCCCCCAAAATGCAATGCATTAAAATTCACCTAATCAGTTCATCTACTCAAGAAAAAATTTGGATTTTTTGTCGAATGTTAATCAGTTCATCTTCCCATCATCCCCAACCATTCTGAAAAGTTTCAGGACAAAGGCTCAAACAGTTTTTATGTTATCTTGCTTACAAGCTTAAAACAAAAAATTCAAAGGGCCATAAATGAAGAAAAATATTTCGGATTTTTTTTCAAAAGTTGATCAGTTCATCTACACATCATCCTGAACCAGTCTGTAAAGTTTCAGGGCAATAGCTCAAACAGTTTTTGAGATATCTTGCTTACAAGCTTAAAACATGCAAAATTTCAAAGGGGCATAACTCAAGAAAAAAACATTGGATTTTTGTCAAAAAGTAACCAGTTCATCTTCTCATCATCCCCAACCATTCTGTAAAGTTTTAGGGCAACATCTCAAACAGTTTTTAGTTATCTTGCTTACAAGATTAAAACGCAAAGAAAAATTCAAAGGGCCATAACTCAAGAGAAAAAATTTCGGATTTTGTTTTCAAAAGTTAATCAGTTCATCTACTTATCATCCCAAACCAGTCTGTTAAGTTTCAGGGCAAAAGCTCAAACAGTTTTTTTAGATATCTTGCTTACAAGACTTCAAAGTATTTTGCAAAGGGGCATAACTCAAGACGGGGGCATAATCATGACGAGAAAAAATAAATTGGATTTTTGTCGAAAGTTGATCAGTTCATCTTCTCATCATCCCCAACCATTCTGTAAAGTTTCAGGGCAATAGCTCAAACAGTTTTTTAGTTATCTTGCTTACAAGCTAAAAACGCCAAAAACTTTCAAAGGGCCATAACTGAAGAATAAATTTCGGACTTTTTTACAAAAGTTAATCAATTCATATACTCATCATCCTTAACCAGCCTGTAAAGTTTCAGGGCAAAAGCTCGTATAGTTTGTGAGATATCTTGCTTACAAGCTTAAAACGGGCAAAATTTCAAAGTGGCATTACTCAAGAAAAAAATGGATTTTTTGTCAAAAGTTAATCAGTTCATCTTCTCATCATCCCCAACCGTTCTGTAAAGTTTCAGGGCAATAGCTCAAACAGTTTTTTAGTTATCTTGCTTACAAGCTTAAAACGCGAAAAAAATTCAAAGGGCCATAACTCGAGAAAAAAATTCGGATTTTTTTCAAAAGTAAATCAGTTCATCTACTCATCATCCCAAACCAGTCTGTAAAGTTGCAGGGCAAAAGCTCAAACAGTTTTTGAGATATCTTGCTTAGAAGATTTCAAAGTATTTTTGCAAAGGGGCATAACTCAAGAAAGGGGCATAATCCTGACGAGAAAAAAAAACACGGGTCAATTATTTTTTCATATGGAATCCATATATGAAATTTCAAAAACCTAGCACCCATGGTTCTTAAGTTATGTTATGTAGTACAAAAAGCGGGACGGACGGACGAACAGGGCAAAACCAATATGCCCCCACAACTTCTTCGAAGTTTGGGGCATAAAGACTCATCCGAAAGTCTGGAGAAGCCCGGGATCGATCCTGCGATCCCTGGTTTACAAGGCGAGTAGCGTAACCACTGCACCACAGAGGCTTCTAAAAGGAAAGATGACCAAATACAGTGTCAAAAAGGCTACAGGCCAAAAAAAAAATAACAAATGTTCAAATTGTGGACAATCTTGCCCACATTCCAAATTTACGTGGTGTGCATAATGTTGGTAATCTTTGTCTTGATAAGTCCATATCGCCATCGTCTTCATGTGACCAATGTGGGTCAAATGAACTCGTTTTTCTGGACCTGACACAACCACTTTGTTTTGTAAGTGGCTATTTTCGGAAGGAAACGTAGCAGCAACAGTTATATGTCATAAATTCAAAGGTTATGACAGTTATCCCGTTTTGAATTATCTGCGACAGAATGCTATCCTTCCTAAAGTTATACAACAGGTTCAAATATATGTCTATTGAAGTACCAGTTTGTAAACTACGGTTCATTGATTCTCTAAATTTCGTCCCTATGGTATTAGCAGATATGCCTCAAGCTTTTGGAGAAATTGAACTGACCAAAGGGTTTTTCCCGCATCTGTACAATCGACTAGAAACCAATCATCGGTTTTGAAACATCTGCCAGATATTTCATTTTACAATCCCAATGGTATGAAACCAGAAACAAGAACGAAGTTTTTGCAGTGGTATAATCAGCATAAATTGGAACCTTTCGATTTTCAGAAGGAATTACTTCGGTACTGTAGATCTGATGTTGACATATTGAAAGTGTTGTCTGAGGTTTCGGTATTTTTATTTGTCTTAATTATTTGTCTTAATCGCGACGAAAGTAAGGGCGAGGATTGTGGCCACGTAAAATCGATTTAAGCCCCCCAGTGGAATTCGTTTCCGCTTACCGTCTCAAGGCGGTTCTTCTGTCGCGGTTTATTTTTGTTACGGTTTGTCTTTGGGTGTTTGTGTCGCTTATATTGTTTTATTTTGGATAGCCTTTTGGCCAATTTGTGGGAAAGTAACTGTCCTTTTGCCTTTCCGTTGGGGTATGTTGCTACATGTTTGTGTTTCTTTCTCTTTGGTGTCTCTGATGGGAACTGTGGGTCAATTGTGTCGATTCCTGGTCATTGCCTCTACTTCTATTTTGTTCATCGAGTTGACAAAGAAAGAGGACTTAAGTGCCATTGATCCCTTTGAGAAATGCATAACAACTGCATCAGCTTGCAGTTTGGTATTTAGGAAGAATTTTCTTGAGAGTGAAACCATTTGGATTATTCCCCCGCAGGGATATCGACCTTCCGATAAACAGTGAATAATGACCTCTCAGTGGCTCTTTTACTTGGCTCATGAAACAAAACTGAACATTCAACATGGCAGAAACATTGGTGAAAAACATATTTGGCCTTACAAAGTGGATGGCTACCTTGAAACTGGATCAGAGCGCACTGTGTTAGAGTTTCATGGCTGTTTTTGGCATGGGTGCCCCAGTTGCTTCTCAAGGTCAACAGTTAACCCCGTTTCCCAGTTAACCATGGCAGATTTATATGCACAAACCATGGGGGAAAAGCATTACCTTGAATCTGAAGGATATTCATACAAGTGCATTTGGGAATGCCAGTTTAAAGCTGAACTTGAAAATAATGTAGCCATGAAGCGTTTCATTGACAACCTTGAACTTGTTACACTTCTGGCACCAAGGGATGCCTTCTACGGTGGTCGAACCGAAGCTTTCAAGATCTATGAAGAGACCCGTCCTGAAAATCAAATAAAGTATTATGACGTGACATCCCTATACCTGTTTGTCAACAAAACTGGAAAAAAATCCTTTTGGGCATCCTCAGATCATTACAGACAATTTTGATTCTATTGACAGTTATGAGGGTTTGACCAAATGTAAAATACTTCCCCAAAGGATCTTTACATTCCTGTTTTATCTGTAAAATGCAATGTGAAACTCATGAATAGTCTTTGTAGGTGTTGCAGTGAAACTTATCAACAGAAGACTGACTGTAAACATACTGATCAAGAGCGTTCATTCTTGGGAACATAGGTGACAGATGAAGTCAAAGAAGCCTTATCAGCAGGTTATAAGATGAAAGTATACGAAGTATGGCATTTTTCAGAAATTTTACAATATGACAGGGGGAATTTTTCCCTAATATGTAAACTCATTTCTTAAAGTAAAACAAGAGGCAAGTGGATGGCCTGACTGGTGTGTAGATGAGTGTGACAAACAAAACTACATTCAACAGTACTATGAAAGGGAGGGCATTTTATTGGACTACGATCAAATTGCAGAAAACCCTGGTTTAAGGTCTCTGTCTAAATTGATGCTCAACTCTTTCTTGGGAAAGTTTGGACAAAGATCTGATTTAGTACAAACTACTTATACAGACGACCCTGATCAGTTTTTTTGACATGATATGACGTCCGACCAACAAGAAGTAAAAAATATACGCGTTGTTAGCACTGAGGCTTTACAGATGGACTGGGTTTATAAAGAGGACTTTGTTGAAGCATCCTCGCGCACCAGTTAATAAGTGGTTATTAAACACTGATTGAATGTATTATATGAAATGTTACTTGTGTAATTATGTGTATATAATCAGTTTGTATTCTGAATATTCAGTTGTATGTAAAAAAACAACATGAAATTAACCACTTCTTTCTTCTTTAGCAAATAAGAGTTCCTTCCGCTGAATCGCCTTTAAGACGGTTTAGCTCAGTTCTCCAGACATCAGTAGGATCTGCAGTACCCTGTGTGACGTTCAATTCCTTTAATCGTACTGGGGCAATTTAGATATGCAAAGTAAAGCAACTGTTAGAATCAGATCCAAACTCCAAACCATAATTCTACAAGGGAAAGAAATCGAAATGCACATGATGCCTCTCAACAACCAAGGCATACAGTAACGTCGCTTTCCTAAAAAAGGTCGATGACTCGGGGATCCATTGGACTGGTTATTTGACTGACTGTTGAAAAGTACACATTTTTCATGTCTTGACAATGTCTTCCAATTTCACATCAGCACATATTATTGCATCATTATCGATTGATAGCTATCGTAAAATCCACAGCTTATACTGCCGCTGACCTAGACCGACCCCCACCGGTTCTAACCGGTTCCGAAAATTCCCTCATTTTTCTGGTCTATACTAGCAGCCCTACTACTTTCTCTGAGCACACATATGCTCGTTGGGCCCCTTCTGCTTGTCGTGGACTAAACATCGTATATCCCTAGTAGACCCCAATTTTCTCAGAAGTTGTATTTACTGAGGGCGTTTATTTCACGGGTCTACTCATGTGACGCAAGCAGCAGCAGCCGCAGCAACAAAAACAACTTTAAGAAGCTTTATTTTTAACCCATAATTATAAATTAATAATACTTGTCCGAGAAGTAAATCTTGTAAATCTCAATTGACATAGAAAAACGTTAATTGTACTAGGGTATATATGTATCTTATATTGTATTTGGATCAAAAACAAAGATTGTGGGTGCTCGTTAGAAACGTCTTAATAAAAACTAACAATCTATATTTGGCCAAATAAGAAACTTTGTATGCTTAGGGATTCTTGTCAGAAAAACAAATAGACAGGGCAAGCTGCTATGAATATTTACCTAGAAACGCAGGAAAAAAAGGGGTATTTTCCTTATTATAGTGAGAAACATACAGTAAAATCACATATTAGGAGCACCTTTGGAACTGTTCAAATTAGTCTTTAAGACCACTTTTGAACAAAGCCAAGGTTGGTCTCCTACCAGAGGTTACTGGGTATAGAAAACACAAAGGAAGATAAACTGAAGGCTTTTGAAATATTTTTTCAAAGAAGAATTAGTATTTGTTAGAATTGCCTTTATGAGGCTACTCTGCCAAGTGCCAACAACAAATTTTTTAATCGAGAAAATTATCCCCAATTCTTGCTCCTAGAGGTATGAAGAAATAATCGAATTTAAGGCAAAACATAAAAAAGGCATAAGTCAAACTTTTTTTCTGAAAATATGAAAAAAATAAAGGTTTCCTTACAAAAAATATATGGCGTCGGAAACACTAAATTCACTTTCTTTTATTTGGCCTAAGGGTAATGGGAACACCTTGCAGATTTTTCCGCCATTTTTCAAAGGGAGACAATTTTCGGGACTTCCTTTTCGCTTTTCTATAAGCCCTGTCCCACAGAAAAAGGGGTCAACTCTTAAAGGAAAGAATTTGCAAATTCTTTACTTTAAGAGCTGTCCTCTATTGACATGGGAGTTGCCTTCCTTAAAGATGTTCCCATTCCCATTAAGAACACAGAATCAAAGTATTTACAACACTTGTTGATCGATTGCCACTATAGGTGCAGGCTAGAATCAAAGCACTGACAGTGCTGATGGGGCAGTGGTTTGTAATCTTTGGATAGTGTTAGGCAAATTTTGCATCTGATTAGTAGTTTTTAAAAACCTGGCTAAAGAATATAGTAGTTTAAATAGGGCCAGAATATATTTGGGATCACTGATGAGGACTAATTTTACGAAACTAGCTAATCTGACTGAGAAAATTTGTACCCTTTACTGTTTTCTTGTCTTTGATCCAAAGCAGAACTCTTAACAGAAAACATTTACTACAGCTGGTACTGAGGGATTGCTTGGTGGCCAAAAATGTTTTCATTAGTGGTGTGGTTGTTATTAATTTTGATTTTAGAAAAAAAAATCTTAATGATAATCATATCTTACAAGTATTTAAGCTATATGAATTTATGAATGATATTTCCATGTTAACAAGAACATCAGTTACAAAGCAATAGTTGTTAAAATTACTAGCAATATGTTGCAAATAGTTTCTAAAGGGATATCTTTCACCATCTACTATATTAACAAAGTATCAATAAAATGGTTGTCACTTTATTCTCAGTTACCTATCCCAATTAGAACACCTAAGTAGAATAATTGCGGGATAGGAACAATTGCTTCCTTTGACAAAATGTCCCGGATTTTGTGACAGCTTGTGGCGAAACGTCTCCAGCACGAAACGTCATATTATCACGGTAGTCACCCGTTTTACCCTCACCCGCTATTACTAGATTGGCCTCTCCTTAAAACCCTACTCGTTCGATTGTGCATGCCCTAAAAAGGACTAGCGAGTTTTATGTCGTCAAAGAAATGCGATAAGATATTTTCTATAACCAAAATAACTTCTTCATTGATAGAAACATCCCAAACATGACATGTGTATTCTTTACCAGGCTGAATATAATTGAACTCTGCTATACTTTCTAATACCATTGAATCTGCTACCTAAATAAGCATAAGATCATTACAAAATTTAGGGATCTCAAGTTGTGTTTTCTTCAAAATCTATTTGGAAAATAGCTAAAAAGTTTGCAAACAACATAGGCCACGATCGACGCCCCAGAAGGCGGCATTTGATCTGGACGTGCACTGTTTTACCCTCACCCGCTATTTTTAGATTGGTCTCTCCTTAAAATCCTACTCGTTCGATTGTGCGTGCCCTAAAAAGCACCAGCCAGTTTTATGTCGTCAAAGAAATACGTTAAAGGCATAAATTCTTGATATTGAGGACAACCATTTCATTACATAATATTATATAGCTCTCAGTGCTGACTGAAGAGATCTCCTCTGTCTTCAACAGGTAAAGGGCCACCTTGGGAAAATCAGTAGTTTACTATCTGTTGACTAGAGTGCACATTATTGATTTTCCCCTTAAGTGCCTCAGTCAGGGGATTCCACAAGAGCTACTAATCACCCTATTAAGGGCCGCCTTTGATCTGTTATAGACAGTATATCACAGGGGGCAATCAAACAATTATGAACACACGGTGTGTCCTACTGTTACAAGAATAAATGCTTTTAACCAAAATAACTTCTTTATTGATAATGCCATTCTTAACCAGAGCGAATATAATTGAACTATGCTATATTTTCTATCAATACTGAGTACTTTTAACCCATTTTGTACTTAATAGAATCTACCACCTTTGAAGCACAAGATCATTTCAAAATTTAGAGATGTCAGGTTGTGTTTTCTTCAAAATTTATTTTGAAAATAGTAAACTATTTGCAAACAGCGTAGGGCCAGATCAAACGCCGCAGAAGGCGGCATTTGATCTAGATCTACACTGTTTGCCAATTACCCGTTTTGGATTTCCTGTACAAAATCGGCATTTTACAGCAAGACAAAATTCACTCCCTTCAAATCACTATGGGGCGACCATCGCCCCAAAAATGATCTTGAACGGTGCCTTAGAAAGTAACATGCCCTTTAACCATTTTTGTACCAAATGGAATCGTCCACCTTTTATGCAGCACCAAGTCCATTTCAAAATTATGGGGTTTCAGGTTGTGTTTTTCTTCAAAATTTATTTGGAGAATGGCTGAACTATATGCAAACAGTGTAGGCCCAGATCAGATGCCGCGTTCTGCGGCGTCTGATCTGGGCCTGCACTGTTTGCCAGGGTACCCGTTTTGGGGTTTCCGATACAAAATGGGTTAACCCTTACTTTCTTGTACTGTTTGCCAAATGAGTCAAGCACCTATTACGCAACACTCTAACCTCAGTGCGATAAAATTAATGCGGCCGTTTTCTAAAAATAACCGTTACCTAGATTTTCTACAAGTCAGTGATAGTCACGTGGACTTTAGCACTGAGGAGTTTCTATGCTAAGTAACTTTGGCTCGACTGACAAACAATCGCCCCCATAAATCTAAAAAGAAAAAAAAATCGCCAGGACAAGACACAGAAGATGTCATGTGTTATTATACCCCCGGCATACGAACTATGTCATGGGGTATATAGTTTTCGTCTTTCCGACCGTTCGTCCGTTTGTTAGTTTGTTCGTACGTTCGTTACTTCGTTCGTTCGTTCGTTTCTTCGTTCGTCCGTTCGTCAACCTTTACGTCAAAGTTTTGCGTTAAACCTTTTTGATTGCTCATATCTCTGTAACCACATGTTGGATTTTCTTCATATTTGGTACAGGATAGCTCTATAGCATTACCTTCCATTTGAAATAGCTAAGCTCGGGGGTCAGGCCCCTGGGTGGGCTGTCTGTCTGTCTGTCTGTCCATTCATCAACATTTATATCAAAGTTTTATGTTAAACCTTTTTGATTGCTCATATCTCTGTAACAACACTTTAGATTCTTTTATTATTTGGTAAAGGATATCTCTATAGCATTACCTTTCATATGGAATATATAAGCCCCTGGGTCAAGCCCCTGGGTGGGCTGTCCGTCGGTTTGTCAACATTAATCTTTTACGTCAAAGTTTTGTCTTTAACCTTTTTGGTTGCTCATATCTCTGTCACCACATGTTGTCTTCTCTTCGTATTTGGTACAGGATATCTCTATAGCATTACCTTTCATTTGGAATATCTAAACTCGCGGGTCAAGCCCCTGGGTGGGCTGTCCATCCGTCCGTCCGTTCATCATTATTTACGTCAAAATTTTGTGTTAAACCTTTTAGATTGCTCATATCTCTGTAACCACATGTTTGATTCTCTTAATATTTGGTAAAGGATATCTCTATAGCATTACCTTTCATATGGAATATATAAGCCCCTTGGTCAAGCCCCTGGATGGGCTGTCCGCCCGTTTGTCAACTTTCACGTCAAAGTTTTGTGTTAAACCTTTTTTACTGCTCATATCTCTGTAACCACATGTTAGATTCTCTTCATATTTGGTAAAGGATATCTCTATAACATTTACTTTCATTTGGAATATGTAAGCTTGTGGATCAAGCCTCTGGATGGGCTGTCCATCCGTCCGTCCGTTCATCAATATTTACGCCAAAGTTTTGTGTAAAACCTCTTCTGATTGCTCATATCTCTATACCACCTGTTAGATTCTCCTTATATTTGGTAAAGGATATCTCTATAGCATTACCTTTCAAATGGAATATCTAAGCCCCTTGGTGGGTTGTCCGTCCGTTTGTCAACTTTTACGTCAAAGTTTTGTGTTAAACCTTTTTTACTGCTCATATCTCTGTAACTACATGTTACATTCTCTTCAAATTTGGCAAAGGATATCTCTATAGCATTACCTTTCATATGGAATATCTGAGCCCCTGGATCAAGCCCCTGGGTGGGCTGTATATCCGTTTGTCAACTTTTACGTCAAAGTTTTGTGTTAAACCTTTTTTGATTGCTCACTTCTCTATAACCTCATGTTAGATTCTCTTCATATTTGGTACAGAATATCTCTATTGTATAAATTTCCATATGGAATTTCTAAGCTCTGGGTCAAGCCCAAGGGTGGGGCTAGGGGTCAATAATTAAGACTTAAGCATTTTGATTACGTCAAAGTTTTGTGTTAACTGTTTCCATTATACTCCTGGCATATCAAAGGCTATATAGTTTTGTCTTTCCATATGGTTATTATTAGTTATTTTGTTCCTTTGTTATGCTGTGACCCTTGTCAGATTTGTCAGCTTATGTATTGATCCGTCTGATCTTAGAAACTTCAGTGACTAGAACTGTTAAATTTTGCATAATATTTCCTCTTGAAATGCACACAATAATAAATGCAAGTAATAATACAAAAATGTATTGCTCTATTATGGCATAATACAGCTACTTTAATTCAGCAAATGTTCTATGACAACCGATTCTATGTTTGTTGTTTCCAGGTAAAATTGTTACAACTTGCCACAAACTTTGATTTTTTTGTTATTCAGCAAAGACAAGCAATTTCATCTTTGGATTTGATGAATTATACTATTTTTGTTGAAATGCAATAGTTATTCTCATTGGACTAGATGGAAAGTTTATATGGAAAGGTTGAATGCCACAAACAAATTGTCATTTCCATTAAAAGGGGATGGCACTGGCCGGGGGTATACGTGCCCCACAGGGACTTTGTCTAGTCCTACTAAAGTGTCTGGGGTCCCATATAAGTTTGTTTGGAGTTAAATAACAATCCAGTCAACACTATTTATGTCATATCAAGCCGTTTAGTTGACCTAACCACACATTCCTTCCCCAGGAACTGACCACTGTCCTTCTTGAATCAGGGGTGAGAGAAAATAACCGTAGGAAAGATTTCAGCGATCAGCCTCTACAAAGAATGTTGCAGACTGGGGAGGATTCGAACCCGCAATCTTTCTGATTACCAGTCAATCGAGCATCCGACTCCGAGGTATCGAAGCCAACCCCATAAAAGTGACATTGGCTGACAGTGTATAACCAGCCGTCGTGATTTCACTTATTTCGAACTGATCGTTAATCAAAGGGCAATAGCTCAAACAGTTTTTTAGTTATCTTGCTTACAAGCTAAAAACGCCAAAAACTTTCAAAGGGCCATAACTGAAGAAAAAAATTCGGACTTTTTTACAAAAGTTAATCAGTTCATCTACTTATCATCCTTAACCAGCCTGTAAAGTTTCAGGGCAATAGCTCGTATAGTTTGTGAGATATCTTGCTTACAAGCTTAAAACGGTCAACATTTCAAAGTGGCATAACTCAAGAAAAAAATGGATTTTTTGTCAAAAGTTAATCAGTTCATCTTCTCATCATCCCCAACCGTTCTGTAAAATTTCAGGGCAATAGCTCAAACAGTTTTTTAGTTATCTTGCTTACAAGCTTAAAACGCGAAAACATTCAAAGGGCCATAACTCGAGAAAAAAAATCGGATTTTTTTTCAAAAGTAAATAAATTCATCTACTCATCATCCCAAACCAGTCTGTAAAGTTGCAGGGCAAAAGCTCAAACAGTTTTTGAGATATCTTGCTTAGAAGATTTCAAAGTATTTTTACAAAGGGGCATAACTCAAGAAAGGGGCATAATCCTGACGAGAAAAAAAAACACGGGTCAATTATTTTTTCATATGGAATCCATATATGAAATTTCAAAAACCTAGCACCCATGGTTCTTAAGTTATGCTATGTAGTAAAAAAGCGGGACGGACGGACGAACAGGGCAAAACCAATATGCCCCCACAACTTCTTCGAAGTTTGGGGCATAAAGACTCATCCGAAAGTCTGGAGAAGCCCGGGATCGATCCTGCGATCCCAGGTTTACAAGGCGAGTAGCGTAACCACTGCACCATAGAGGCTTCTAAAAGGAAAGATGATCAAATACAGTGTCAAAAAGGCTACAGGCCAAAAAAGAAAAATAACAAATGTTCAAATTGTGGACAATCTTGCCCACATTCCAAACTTACGTGGTGTGCATAATGTTGGTAATCTTTGTCTTGATAAGTTCATATCGCCATCGTCTTCATGTGACCAATGTGGGTCAAATGAACTCGTTTTTCTGGACCTGACACAACCACTTTGTTTTGTAAGTGGCTATTTTCGGAAGGAAACGTAGCAGCAACAGTTATATGTCATAAATTCAAAGGTTATGACAGTTATCCCGTTTTGAATTATCTGCGGCAGAATGCTAGAAGGAACATAACACAAGAAAAACTGAAGTTAATCAGGTCATTTATTTATCACCCCATACCAGTGTTTTAAGTTACAGGACAATAGCTCATACAGTTTTAGAGATACAGTCAAACATGTCTTAGTGTCCACCTAATTAAGCGAGCAACCTGTCTTAAGCAAGCATGCATTAAGTTCCCCCAAAATGCAATGCATTAAAATTCACCTAATCAGTTCATCTACTCAAGAAAAAATTTGGATTTTTTGTCGAATGTTAATCAGTTCATCTTCCCATCATCCCCAACCATTCTGAAAAGTTTCAGGACAAAGGCTCAAACAGTTTTTATGTTATCTTGCTTACAAGCTTAAATCAAAAAATTCAAAGGGCCATAAATGAAGAAAAATATTTCGGATTTTTTTTCAAAAGTTGATCAGTTCATCTACACATCATCCTGAACCAGTCTGTAAAGTTTCAGGGCAATAGCTCAAACAGTTTTTGAGATATCTTGCTTACAAGCTTAAAACATGCAAAATTTCAAAGGGGCATAACTCAAGAAAAAAACATTGGATTTTTGTCAAAAAGTAACCAGTTCATCTTCTCATCATCCCCAACCATTCTGTAAAGTTTCAGGGCAACATCTCAAACAGTTTTTAGTTATCTTGCTTACAAGATTAAAACGCAAAGAAAAATTCAAAGGGCCATAACTCAAGAGAAAAAATTTCGGATTTTGTTTTCAAAAGTTAATCAGTTCATCTACTTATCATCCCAAACCAGTCTGTTAAGTTTCAGGGCAAAAGCTCAAACAGTTTTTTTAGATATCTTGCTTACAAGACTTCAAAGTATTTTGCAAAGGGGCATAACTCAAGACGGGGGCATAATCATGACGAGAAAAAATAAATTGGATTTTTGTCGAAAGTTAATCAGTTCATCTTCTCATCATCCCCAACCATTCTGTAAAGTTTCAGGGCAATAGCTCAAACAGTTTTTTAGTTATCTTGCTTACAAGCTAAAAACGCCAAAAACTTTCAAAGGGCCATAACTGAAGAATAAATTTCGGACTTTTTTTACAAAAGTTAATCAATTCATATACTCATCATCCTTAACCAGCCTGTAAAGTTTCAGGGCAAAAGCTCGTATAGTTTGTGAGATATCTTGCTTACAAGCTTAAGACGGGCAAAATTTCAAAGTGGCATTACTCAAGAAAAAAATGGATTTTTTGTCAAAAGTTAATCAGTTCATCTTCTCATCATCCCCAACCGTTCTGTAAAGTTTCAGGGCAATAGCTCAAACAGTTTTTTAGTTATCTTGCTTACAAGCTTAAAACGCGAAAAAAATTCAAAGGGCCATAACTCGAGAAAAAAATTCGGATTTTTTTCAAAAGTAAATCAGTTCATCTACTCATCATCCCAAACCAGTCTGTAAAGTTGCAGGGCAAAAGCTCAAACAGTTTTTGAGATATCTTGCTTAGAAGATTTCAAAGTATTTTTGCAAAGGGGCATAACTCAAGAAAGGGGCATAATCCTGACGAGAAAAAAACACGGGTCAATTATTTTTTCATATGGAATCCATATATGAAATTTCAAAAACCTAGCACCCATGGTTCTTAAGTTATGTTATGTAGTACAAAAAGCGGGACGGACGGACGAACAGGGCAAAACCAATATGCCCCCACAACTTCTTCGAAGTTTGGGGCATAAAGACTCATCCGAAAGTCTGGAGAAGCCCGGGATCGATCCTGCGATCCCTGGTTTACAAGGCGAGTAGCGTAACCACTGCACCACAGAGGCTTCTAAAAGGAAAGATGACCAAATACAGTGTCAAAAAGGCTACAGGCCAAAAAAAAAAAATAACAAATGTTCAAATTGTGGACAATCTTGCCCACATTCCAAACTTACGTGGTGTGCATAATGTTGGTAATCTTTGTCTTGATAAGTCCATATCGCCATCGTCTTCATGTGACCAATGTGGGTCAAATGAACTCGTTTTTCTGGACCTGACACAACCACTTTGTTTTGTAAGTGGCTATTTTCGGAAGGAAACGTAGCAGCAACAGTTATATGTCATAAATTCAAAGGTTATGACAGTTATCCCGTTTTGAATTATCTGCGACAGAATGCTATCCTTCCTAAAGTTATACAACAGGTTCAAATATATGTCTATTGAAGTACCAGTTTGTAAACTACGGTTCATTGATTCTCTAAATTTCGTCCCTATGGTATTAGCAGATATGCCTCAAGCTTTTGGAGAAATTGAACTGACCAAAGGGTTTTTCCCGCATCTGTACAATCGACTAGAAACCAATCATCGGTTTTGAAACATCTGCCAGATATTTCATTTTACAATCCCAATGGTATGAAACCAGAAACAAGAACGAAGTTTTTGCAGTGGTATAATCAGCATAAATTGGAACCTTTCGATTTTCAGAAGGAATTACTTCGGTACTGTAGATCTGATGTTGACATATTGAAAGTGTTGTCTGAGGTTTCGGTATTTTTATTTGTCTTAATTATTTGTCTTAATCGCGACGAAAGTAAGGGCGAGGATTGTGGCCACGTAAAATCGATTTAAGCCCCCCAGTGGAATTCGTTTCCGCTTACCGTCTCAAGGCGGTTCTTCTGTCGCGGTTTATTTTTGTTACGGTTTGTCTTTGGGTGTTTGTGTCGCTTATATTGTTTTATTTTGGATAGCCTTTTGGCCAATTTGTGGGAAAGTAACTGTCCTTTTGCCTTTCCGTTGGGGTATGTTGCTACATGTTTGTGTTTCTTTCTCTTTGGTGTCTCTGATGGGAACTGTGGGTCAATTGTGTCGATTCCTGGTCATTGCCTCTACTTCTATTTTGTTCATCGAGTTGACAAAGAAAGAGGACTTAAGTGCCATTGACCCCTTTGAGAAATGCATAACAACTGCATCAGCTTGCAGTTTGGTATTTAGGAAGAATTTTCTTGAGAGTGAAACCATTTGGATTATTCCCCCGCAGGGATATCGACCTTCCGATAAACAGTGAATAATGACCTCTCAGTGGCTCTTTTACTTGGCTCATGAAACAAAACTGAACATTCAACATGGCAGAAACATTGGTGAAAAACATATTTGGCCTTACAAAGTGGATGGCTACCTTGAAACTGGATCAGAGCGCACTGTGTTAGAGTTTCATGGCTGTTTTTGGCATGGGTGCCCCAGTTGCTTCTCAAGGTCAACAGTTAACCCCGTTTCCCAGTTAACCATGGCAGATTTATATGCACAAACCATGGGGGAAAAGCATTACCTTGAATCTGAAGGATATTCATACAAGTGCATTTGGGAATGCCAGTTTAAAGCTGAACTTGAAAATAATGTAGCCATGAAGCGTTTCATTGACAACCTTGAACTTGTTACACTTCTGGCACCAAGGGATGCCTTCTACGGTGGTCGAACCGAAGCTTTCAAGATCTATGAAGAGACCCGTCCTGAAAATCAAATAAAGTATTATGACGTGACATCCCTATACCTGTTTGTCAACAAAACTGGAAAAAAATCCTTTTGGGCATCCTCAGATCATTACAGACAATTTTGATTCTATTGACAGTTATGAGGGTTTGACCAAATGTAAAATACTTCCCCAAAGGATCTTTACATTCCTGTTTTATCTGTAAAATGCAATGTGAAACTCATGAATAGTCTTTGTAGGTGTTGCAGTGAAACTTATCAACAGAAGACTGACTGTAAACATACTGATCAAGAGCGTTCATTCTTGGGAACATAGGTGACAGATGAAGTCAAAGAAGCCTTATCAGCAGGTTATAAGATGAAAGTATACGAAGTATGGCATTTTTCAGAAATTTTACAATATGACAGGGGGAATTTTTCCCTAATATGTAAACTCATTTCTTAAAGTAAAACAAGAGGCAAGTGGATGGCCTGACTGGTGTGTAGATGAGTGTGACAAACAAAACTACATTCAACAGTACTATGAAAGGGAGGGCATTTTATTGGACTACGATCAAATTGCAGAAAACCCTGGTTTAAGGTCTCTGTCTAAATTGATGCTCAACTCTTTCTTGGGAAAGTTTGGACAAAGATCTGATTTAGTACAAACTACTTATACAGACGACCCTGATCAGTTTTTTTGACATGATGACGTCCGACCAACAAGAAGTAAAAAATATACGCGTTGTTAGCACTGAGGCTTTACAGATGGACTGGGTTTATAAAGAGGACTTTGTTGAAGCATCCTCGCGCACCAGTTAATAAGTGGTTATTAAACACTGATTGAATGTATTATATGAAATGTTACTTGTGTAATTATGTGTATATAATCAGTTTGTATTCTGAATATTCAGTTGTATGTAAAAAAACAACATGAAATTAACCACTTCTTTCTTCTTTAGCAAATAAGAGTTCCTTCCGCTGAATCGCCTTTAAGACGATTTAGCTCAGTTCTCCAGACATCAGTAGGATCTGCAGTACCCTGTGTGACGTTCAATTCCTTTAATCGTACTGGGGCAATTTAGATATGCAAAGTAAAGCAACTGTTACAATCAGATCCAAACTCCAAACCATAATTCTACAAGGGAAAGAAATCGAAATGCACATGATGCCTCTCAACAACCAAGGCATACAGTAACATCGCTTTCCTAAAAAAGGTCGATGACTCGGGGATCCATTGGACTGGTTATTTGACTGACTGTTGAAAAGTACACATTTTTCATGTCTTGACAATGTCTTCCAATTTCACATCAGCACATATTATTGCATCATTATCGATTGATAGCTATCGTAAAATCCACAGCTTATACTGCCGCTGACCTAGACCGACCCCCACCGGTTCTAACCGGTTCCGAAAATTCCCTCATTTTTCTGGTCTATACTAGCAGCCCTACTACTTTCTCTGAGCACACATATGCTCGTTGGGCCCCTTCTGCTTGTCGTGGACTAAACATCGTATATCCCTAGTAGACCCCAATTTTCTCAGAAGTTGTATTTACTGAGGGCGTTTATTTCACGGGTCTACTCATGTGACGCAAGCAGCAGCAGCCGCAGCAACAAAAACAACTTTAAGAAGCTTTATTTTTAACCCATAATTATAAATTAATAATACTTGTCCGAGAAGTAAATCTTGTAAATCTCAATTGACATAGAAAAACGTTAATTGTACTAGGGTATATATGTATCTTATATTGTATTTGGATCAAAAACAAAGATTGTGGGTGCTCGTTAGAAACGTCTTAATAAAAACTAACAATCTATATTTGGCCAAATAAGAAACTTTGTATGCTTAGGGATTCTTGTCAGAAAAACAAATAGACAGGGCAAGCTGCTATGAATATTTACCTAGAAACGCAGGAAAAAAAGGGGTATTTTCCTTATTATAGTGAGAAACATACAGTAAAATCACATATTAGGAGCACCTTTGGAACTGTTCAAATTAGTCTTTAAGACCACTTTTGAACAAAGCCAAGGTTGGTCTCCTACCAGAGGTTACTGGGTATAGAAAACACAAAGGAAGATAAACTGAAGGCTTTTGAAATATTTTTTCAAAGAAGAATTAGTATTTGTTAGAATTGCCTTTATGAGGCTACTCTGCCAAGTGCCAACAACAAATTTTTTAATCGAGAAAATTATCCCCAATTCTTGCTCCTAGAGGTATGAAGAAATAATCGAATTTAAGGCAAAACATAAAAAAGGCATAAGTCAAACTTTTTTTCTGAAAATATGAAAAAAATAAAGGTTTCCTTACAAAAAATATATGGCGTCGGAAACACTAAATTCACTTTCTTTTATTTGGCCTAAGGGTAATGGGAACACCTTGCAGATTTTTCCGCCATTTTTCAAAGGGAGACAATTTTCGGGACTTCCTTTTCGCTTTTCTATAAGCCCTGTCCCACAGAAAAAGGGGTCAACTCTTAAAGGAAAGAATTTGCAAATTCTTTACTTTAAGAGCTGTCCTCTATTGACATGGGAGTTGCCTTCCTTAAAGATGTTCCCATTCCCATTAAGAACACAGAATCAAAGTATTTACAACACTGGTTGATCGATTGCCACTATAGGTGCAGGCTAGAATCAAAGCACTGACAGTGCTGATGGGGCAGTGGTTTGTAATCTTTGGATAGTGTTAGGCAAATTTTGCATCTGATTAGTAGTTTTTAAAAACCTGGCTAAAGAATATAGTAGTTTAAATAGGGCCAGAATATATTTGGGATCACTGATGAGGACTAATTTTACGAAACTAGCTAATCTGACTGAGAAAATTTGTACCCTTTACTGTTTTCTTGTCTTTGATCCAAAGCAGAACTCTTAACAGAAAACATTTACTACAGCTGGTACTGAGGGATTGCTTGGTGGCCAAAAATGTTTTCATTAGTGGTGTGGTTGTTATTAATTTTGATTTTAGAAAAAAAAATCTTAATGATAATCATATCTTACAAGTATTTAAGCTATATGAATTTATGAATGATATTTCCATGTTAACAAGAACATCAGTTACAAAGCAATAGTTGTTAAAATTACTAGCAATATGTTGCAAATAGTTTCTAAAGGGATATCTTTCACCATCTACTATATTAACAAAGTATCAATAAAATGGTTGTCACTTTATTCTCAGTTACCTATCCCAATTAGAACACCTAAGTAGAATAATTGCGGGATAGGAACAATTGCTTCCTTTGACAAAATGTCCCGGATTTTGTGACAGCTTGTGGCGAAACGTCTCCAGCACGAAACGTCATATTATCACGGTAGTCACCCGTTTTACCCTCACCCGCTATTACTAGATTGGCCTCTCCTTAAAACCCTACTCGTTCGATTGTGCATGCCCTAAAAAGGACTAGCGAGTTTTATGTCGTCAAAGAAATGCGATAAGATATTTTCTATAACCAAAATAACTTCTTCATTGATAGAAACATCCCAAACATGACATGTGTATTCTTTACCAGGCTGAATATAATTGAACTCTGCTATACTTTCTAATACCATTGAATCTGCTACCTAAATAAGCATAAGATCATTACAAAATTTAGGGATCTCAAGTTGTGTTTTCTTCAAAATCTATTTGGAAAATAGCTAAAAAGTTTGCAAACAACATAGGCCACGATCGACGCCCCAGAAGGCGGCATTTGATCTGGACGTGCACTGTTTTACCCTCACCCGCTATTTTTAGATTGGTCTCTCCTTAAAATCCTACTCGTTCGATTGTGCGTGCCCTAAAAAGCACCAGCCAGTTTTATGTCGTCAAAGAAATACGTTAAAGGCATAAATTCTTGATATTGAGGACAACCATTTCATTACATAATATTATATAGCTCTCAGTGCTGACTGAAGAGATCTCCTCTGTCTTCAACAGGTAAAGGGCCACCTTGGGAAAATCAGTAGTTTACTATCTGTTGACTAGAGTGCACATTATTGATTTTCCCCTTAAGTGCCCCAGTCAGGGGATTCCACAAGAGCTACTAATCACCCTATTAAGGGCCGCCTTTGATCTGTTATAGACAGTATATCACAGGGGGCAATCAAACAATTATGAACACACGGTGTGTCCTACTGTTACAAGAATAAATGCTTTTAACCAAAATAACTTCTTTATTGATAATGCCATTCTTAACCAGAGCGAATATAATTGAACTATGCTATATTTTCTATCAATACTGAGTACTTTTAACCCATTTTGTACTTAATAGAATCTACCACCTTTGAAGCACAAGATTATTTCAAAATTTAGAGATGTCAGGTTGTGTTTTCTTCAAAATTTATTTTGAAAATAGTAAACTATTTGCAAACAGCGTAGGGCCAGATCAAACGCCGCAGAAGGCGGCATTTGATCTAGATCTACACTGTTTGCCAATTACCCGTTTTGGATTTCCTGTACAAAATCGGCATTTTACAGCAAGACAAAATTCACTCCCTTCAAATCACTATGGGGCGACCATCGCCCCAAAAATGATCTTGAACGGTGCCTTAGAAAGTAACATGCCCTTTAACCATTTTTGTACCAAATGGAATCGTCCACCTTTTATGCAGCACCAAGTCCATTTCAAAATTATGGGGTTTCAGGTTGTGTTTTTCTTCAAAATTTATTTGGAGAATGGCTGAACTATATGCAAACAGTGTAGGCCCAGATCAGATGCCGCGTTCTGCGGCGTCTGATCTGGGCCTGCACTGTTTGCCAGGGTACCCGTTTTGGGGTTTCCGATACAAAATGGGTTAACCCTTACTTTCTTGTACTGTTTGCCAAATGAGTCAAGCACCTATTACGCAACACTCTAACCTCAGTGCGATAAAATTAATGCGGCCGTTTTCTAAAAATAACCGTTACCTAGATTTTCTACAAGTCAGTGATAGTCACGTGGACTTTAGCACTGAGGAGTTTCTATGCTAAGTAACTTTGGCTCGACTGACAAACAATCGCCCCCATAAATCTAAAAAGAAAAAAAAATCGCCAGGACAAGACACAGAAGATGTCATGTGTTATTATACCCCCGGCATACGAACTATGTCATGGGGTATATAGTTTTCGTCTTTCCGACCGTTCGTCCGTTTGTTAGTTTGTTCGTACGTTCGTTACTTCGTTCGTTCGTTCGTTTCTTCGTTCGTCCGTTCGTCAACCTTTACGTCAAAGTTTTGCGTTAAACCTTTTTGATTGCTCATATCTCTGTAACCACATGTTGGATTTTCTTCATATTTGGTACAGGATAGCTCTATAGCATTACCTTCCATTTGAAATAGCTAAGCTCGGGGGTCAGGCCCCTGGGTGGGCTGTCTGTCTGTCTGTCTGTCCATTCATCAACATTTATATCAAATTTTATGTTAAACCTTTTTGATTGCTCATATCTCTGTAACAACACTTTAGATTCTTTTATTATTTGGTAAAGGATATCTCTATAGCATTACCTTTCATATGGAATATATAAGCCCCTGGGTCAAGCCCCTGGGTGGGCTGTCCGTCGGTTTGTCAACATTAATCTTTTACGTCAAAGTTTTGTCTTTAACCTTTTTGGTTGCTCATATCTCTGTCACCACATGTTGTCTTCTCTTCGTATTTGGTACAGGATATCTCTATAGCATTACCTTTCATTTGGAATATCTAAACTCGCGGGTCAAGCCCCTGGGTGGGCTGTCCATCCGTCCGTCCGTTCATCATTATTTACGTCAAAATTTTGTGTTAAACCTTTTAGATTGCTCATATCTCTGTAACCACATGTTTGATTCTCTTAATATTTGGTAAAGGATATCTCTATAGCATTACCTTTCATATGGAATATATAAGCCCCTTGGTCAAGCCCCTGGATGGGCTGTCCGCCCGTTTGTCAACTTTCACGTCAAAGTTTTGTGTTAAACCTTTTTTACTGCTCATATCTCTGTAACCACATGTTAGATTCTCTTCATATTTGGTAAAGGATATCTCTATAACATTTACTTTCATTTGGAATATGTAAGCTTGTGGATCAAGCCTCTGGATGGGCTGTCCATCCGTCCGTCCGTTCATCAATATTTACGCCAAAGTTTTGTGTAAAACCTCTTCTGATTGCTCATATCTCTATACCACATGTTAGATTCTCCTTATATTTGGTAAAGGATATCTCTATAGCATTACCTTTCAAATGGAATATCTAAGCCCCTTGGTGGGTTGTCCGTCCGTTTGTCAACTTTTACGTCAAAGTTTTGTGTTAAACCTTTTTTACTGCTCATATCTCTGTAACTACATGTTACATTCTCTTCAAATTTGGCAAAGGATATCTCTATAGCATTACCTTTCATATGGAATATCTGAGCCCCTGGATCAAGCCCCTGGGTGGGCTGTATATCCGTTTGTCAACTTTTACGTCAAAGTTTTGTGTTAAACCTTTTTTGATTGCTCACTTCTCTATAACCTCATGTTAGATTCTCTTCATATTTGGTACAGAATATCTCTATTGTATAAATTTCCATATGGAATTTCTAAGCTCTGGGTCAAGCCCAAGGGTGGGGCTAGGGGTCAATAATTAAGACTTAAGCATTTTGATTACGTCAAAGTTTTGTGTTAACTGTTTCCATTATACTCCTGGCATATCAAAGGCTATATAGTTTTGTCTTTCCATATGGTTATTATTAGTTATTTTGTTCCTTTGTTATGCTGTGACCCTTGTCAGATTTGTCAGCTTATGTATTGATCCGTCTGATCTTAGAAACTTCAGTGACTAGAACTGTTAAATTTTGCATAATATTTCCTCTTGAAATGCACACAATAATAAATGCAAGTAATAATACAAAAATGTATTGCTCTATTATGGCATAATACAGCTACTTTAATTCAGCAAATGTTCTATGACAACCGATTCTATGTTTGTTGTTTCCAGGTAAAATTGTTACAACTTGCCACAAACTTTGATTTTTTTGTTATTCAGCAAAGACAAGCAATTTCATCTTTGGATTTGATGAATTATACTATTTTTGTTGAAATGCAATAGTTATTCTCATTGGACTAGATGGAAAGTTTATATGGAAAGGTTGAATGCCACAAACAAATTGTCATTTCCATTAAAAGGGGATGGCACTGGCCGGGGGTATACGTGCCCCACAGGGACTTTGTCTAGTCCTACTAAAGTGTCTGGGGTCCCATATAAGTTTGTTTGGAGTTAAATAACAATCCAGTCAACACTATTTATGTCATATCAAGCCGTTTAGTTGACCTAACCACACATTCCTTCCCCAGGAACTGACCACTGTCCTTCTTGAATCAGGGGTGAGAGAAAATAACCGTAGGAAAGATTTCAGCGATCAGCCTCTACAAAGAATGTTGCAGACTGGGGAGGATTCGAACCCGCAATCTTTCTGATTACCAGTCAATCGAGCATCCGACTCCGAGGTATCGAAGCTAACCCCATAAAAGTGACATTGGCTGACAGTGTATAACCAGCCGTCGTGATTTCACTTATTTCGAACTGATCGTTAATCAAAGGTGGGCGAAAACCGAGGTACCCGGAGAAAAACCACATGACCTTCCATTTCAGAACTTGGCGTCGCACATGTGACCCGAGCGGTGAGAGAATTAATGCTTAAGGGTCAGCACTCCTCCGCACTAGGCCACGGAGGCCCATTGTGTTCTGGGTCTACACTACTTGCTAGTAAACATATTTTATTGCCTCTCATCACGAAAACATACCTATATAAATTTGACCCCCTTGAACCCCACTTTTATATAGTAAAACTGGGGTTTCCGGGGGTATACCTTATTTTTATTATTTCTGCTCTAAAATATAGATTGTGGGTACTCGTTAGAACCGCCTCGATGAGGCGGTTCTAACGAGTGCACAGTAATCTATGTTTTAAGCAGCAATAAGAAAAATATCATATTTTTTCATCATAAAATTTTCATTTTATCGGCAATAAAGGTGGCAATGTATTTGTATAGGCGTGTTTGCGTAATGGTAAATAATGTAACAGTACAAACAATGGGGTTGGACTACATCACGAAAACAAAAATCATGTACTCGTTAGAAACGCCTCGACGAGGCGGTTCTAACGAGTTCCAACAATCTATGTTTTGAGCAGAAATATGCGAAATAGCAAAATTTTTCATCTGAACATTTTCATTTTGTGGTGGTAAAATGTTCAATATATTTTAAAAGGCGTGTTTTTATAATGTAATACTCAGGGAAACGTACAAGAAATAAAACTATCCGACCTCTCATTTCGAAAACGGACTTGTCCAAAAATTTTACGAAGACTGTTAAAATATGAATGCAACTAAGCACATAAAAATGCTTCCGTGATAGATTTCGATGTAAAATTTATTTTGTCCCCTCAAAGTATTCCCCTTTAACAGATATACAAACTTTCAGTCTTCTGATCCAATCACTGAATGCATTTTGGTAGTCTTTTCGTGGTATACTATGAAGGCACTGGAATATTGCAGAACCGAGGTGTTTGCGCTGTACAAATTTTCGACCAGAAAGGTATTTTTCAGCCGCGGGAACAAAAAAGTCACACGGGGCAAAGTCAGGGGAATGCGGGGGTCGAGGGAGTTCAACAACCTTTTCCTGCTTCAGATAGTCTTGCACAATGAACGCCTTGTGCGATGACGCATTGTCATGTAGCAATCTGACATTGGCCAAACCAGTTGCGGGTCTTCGTTCTTTGAAATATTTCTTCAATTTTCGAAGAACGTTATTCTTGTAAAACTTCGCATTTACAGCTTTGCCTTTAGGCACAGCAACCTGAATAGCAGGGCCCTGATTTGAAAAGAATATGGCATACATTACCTTCTTGACGCTCATGGTCCGCTTTGCAATGCATGGTCTTTTGCAATACTTTGTTGCCCATTTTTTGTTCTGAATCTTTCGTTTTGGCTCAAAAAGTGAACCCATGTCTCGTCACCTGTGACGACATTAGCGAAAAACGTGCATTGTAATTTGGAAACTTTTTAAGCAACTTCTTGGCGCACTGAACGCGTGTCTTTTTCTGCTCATCTATCAACAGATGGGGAATCCATCTAGCACAGATCTTTCTCATTTTCAAATCCCGTTTCCGAATTGTATGTGCTGCTCCTAATGAGATGCCAACCATACTAGCTATTTGCCTAGTGGTGTACATCGGTAGTAACTATTTCTTTCATTCTAGCAACGATCTTGGCAGATGTTGCTCTTTTCGGACGACGATCATGTGGTGCATCTTCTGTTGAGCCTAGCCCACAGCTGAATTTCTTACACCAACGCAAAAATGTCGGAAAAGACATTTCATTATGCCCATAAACCGAACATATTTCATCAAAAATACCTTTGCACCGTATACCAAGAATACAACGATTCTTAATATAGGATCGTTTTTCAACGGCGTACTCTTACCTTTTCCCAACCATGTTTTGTATACGTATACAAGAGTAGACAGTGTTTATCGAACGATATACATGGCTAAAGTGGACGGATTTTAACAGGTTTGGTATCAATGTATAGGTAAAAGGTTTTTCTACGCTGTGACATTTATTTCCAGGTGATTTTCGCATTAGTGCATGAGAAAACGTTCTACTTGCATTCATATTTGAACAGTCCTCGTAGGTGGAAGATACATTTTGCCATATATGGGTTTATTTATATCCGTTTTTACAAGTAAATAACCACATATTCAAGGTTGTATAAGGTGTCCTGAAAAGGACGAGTAGGTCTGCCCATAAACTCGGTTACTGTCACTTTCAGAGATGTGGTCCACCCAGATATCATCGCCTGCCTTCAGCTGTAGAAGATAAAGATATACTGCACATTTAACCTCTTCCACTCTCTAGGCCATTACGATAATACACTCGTGCGACATAGTGCATTTTTTACATCTCCAAACTGGCCATTTTTCTGGTGAAAATCCTTGATATTTTTCATACTGCAAATATAGGTTGTTAGTGCTCGTTAGAACCGCCTCAGTGAGGTGGTTCTAACGAGTACCCACAACCTATGTCTTGGACCAAAAATAACAAAAATAGTGTATACCCCCGTAAACACCAGTTTTCGCTATATAAAGTGGGGTATAGGTGGTCTTCATTTCACGGACTTGTTCACGTAATGCTAATTTAGCAGACGACAAATTGACAATAGTTTTCTTATTTTTCCCAGAAAACAGGATATGATATCTCATGTAAATTGTCTCCATAGGAGACAATTTGCATGAAATGTCCAATCCTGTTTTCTAGAAAAACAAAAGGAAAACTATTTCAAAATGTCGTCTGCAGCAAAAAGTACCCAGTATGCAGAGCGTCAACTGTATTCTTTCAGAAGAGTAGTCTTTTTCATTTTTTTTTTTTTTTTTTGCATCTTCATCCATTTTGACCTGGGGCCAGTTGTTCAAAACTAACGACGTCGTTCGTTAACGTATCGGCTAAACTTTGACCATATAATCTGACAAGTTTGCTAATATTTTTTTTCTGAAGAAAAAGTGAGCATCTTTTGCAAATTTTGTACTTGCTACAACAGTTAACAATTTGGCCTAAGCTAACGATGCCTTGAACAACTGGGCCCCAGTAGTCAACTTTTCTTTGGAAGGGAAGCCAATTCTTTCCGATATACGGGAGTAGCATAGGGTGTCATGTTGCAAACACTACCGTAACCAGTGCTTCAGCTGAAGTGCACGACCCGCCGGATGCTTTTAGCTTTATGAGTGTTACCATATATGGGTATGGCGGCCATTTTGGTCATGTGACCTGGACCTAAAACTGTTTCCCCAATAAATGCGCATTATCGTAAGGAGCAAAAATATATCTTATACTTTAGTACTGTATTCTGAATCGTTTGCAGGATAAAATGCATTCTCACTTTTCCAGTACAAAAGCATATGTGTCAAAGTTTGACCTAGGCACAAAGAAGGTCAAGGTCAACCCAGGGTCACCATTTTAGCTCCATATGAAATTTGACTGCAATCGACCCAACGGTTTCCGAGGAGAAGCAGTTCGAAAATTTCCACATTTTTCGCCTCGGCGAGGCTATACTAAATGGAATGTAATATTTTGCATGTTCATTGGTCAGATCTTATTGATATCTATCAGTATGCCACAAATTGTTTAAATATTCCAAGCGGTTAAGTCACTCTCACCAATTTTCACAAACGGGTTACGGACGGAGAGACGGACAGACCATATATGGCTTGGCGGCCATTTTGGTCATGTGACCTGGACCCCATGAGCAAATTTTGGTTTCCCCCATCCCATAGAGGCTCCACATGAAATTTGACTTCAATCGGCCCAACGGTTTCCTAGGAGAAGCAGTTCGAAAATTTTCACATTTTTCGCCTCGGCGAGGCTATACTAAATGGAATGTAATATTTCGCAAGTTCATTGGTTAGATCTCATTGATATCTATCAGTATGCCAAAAATTGTTTGAATATTCCAAGCGGTTAAGTCACTATCACTAATTTTCACAAACGGGTTACGGACGGACAGACAGACAGACTGACAGAATGACACGGTGATTTTAGGGCACTCTTAGAAAATCAACCGACTTCAGTCGGTCGCTTTTTCTGCGGTTCGTGCAATTTATAGGTCCGCACGGGCCATCCTTTAGGTCGTGGGCGACTGGTTGTGCTGTGGACCGTCATCACGAAAACAAACCTATATAATTTTGACCCAGTTGGATCCGACTTAAAACTGGGGTTTACAGAGGAAAACACGGCCCACGCCCATCGGGGCTTGAATAACTAGATGGGCTGCATGATGCTGCCACGCAGAGCTGAAACCGACCACACACGAGTTCTGGTTAACCGCTTAGATGAAATAAACCTGCCAAGGCAAAGCGCTGCGAGTCGAACCGTCCATGCTTATAAACCATATTGGTTTCATTGGGCGACAGGGCTTGAGATGTCATTTCATCTCAATGTCGGGTAAAAGTCCCACAGAATTGGAAGCAACGTCTCCAAAATGACCTATACACTGTTGACGGGGACATTAAATCTCAAATCAAACAAAATCAAAACAAACAGGGGAAAACCATATTTTTCTTATTTCTGATCTAAAATATAGATTTTGGGTACTCTTTAGAACCGCAACGATGAGGCGGTTCTAACGAGTTCCCGCAATCTATATTTTGAACAGAAATAAGAAAAAATCTCACACTTTTTTATCTAAAAATTTTCTCTTTTTTTTTTCGGTGGTAAAATTAACAATGTATTTGAATAGGCGTGATCTCAAAAGTTGACATGCCTTTATCTGAGCTTGACTAGGCTGAAAAAATGTTTTTGTATCAAAGTTATATATACTATATCGCAAATACTGCTGTTGTTCACGTGGCTACCACTTGACAAAAAGTTAACCCTTTTTGTAACAAATGAAATCTTCCTTCGTATATATAGCAGGTGTCCATTTAAAAAGTTAGGGGTGTCAGGTTGTGTTTCTTCTAAATTCATTTGGAAAATGGCTGAACTTGTCACCAACAGTGTAGGCCTGTGGCGTCTGATCTGTGCCTGCACTGTTTATACCGATCACCCTTTGGGTTTCCGATACAGATTGGGTTAAAACCGCGCGCTAATTGAAGAAAAAAACAACACCCCCCCCCCCCCCCCCCAGAAAAAAAAAAACAAAAAAAAAAAAAAAAAAACAAGTCGCCCAGTGGGCAACGATCACCAACCTGAGAAATAGCACAGATTGTCAGATTTCAGATTCCAGTCAAATTCGGACTCGTCTGAAATATTATGCTTGTCCTTGTTTACTAAATGTTTCCAAATTTATATTTATACTCAAGGGCACGTTGATCCTGCAAGGCCCAAATTCGAAATCGACATAGACTGTATGCCTCTCCTGGTAATCTGCAAGTTTGAAAAAAGATCAGATCAGAAATGGCTGAGAAAAGTTGGAGACGTCGTTTTTTTCCGTTGTTAACCTATGGTAAAATTTTTCACGCTCAAGGGAACGTAAATGCGAAACCGGATGTCAGATTCGAGCCAAATTCGAACTCGTCTGAGATACTATGCTTGTCCTTGTTTTCTTAAAGTTAAAAAAAAAGATCAGAGATCAGATCTAAAACGGTTAAGAAACAGTGGGGACACCATTCCTTACTTATTTTTATGCTCAAAAGCAGGTAACGCCAAAAGCCCTTGGTCCTGCGAGCCCCAAATTCGAACTCGATATAGACTGTTGCATCTGCTTATCTACAAGTTTCATACAGATCAGATCAGAAATGGTTGAGAAAAGTTTGAGACGTCGGTTTTCCATTGTAAGCCTATGGTAAATTTCACGCTCAAGGGAACGTAAATGCGAAATCGGTTATTAGATTCGAGCCAAATTCGAACTCGTCTGAGATATTATGCTTGTCCTTGTTTGCTTAAAGATTAAAAAAGATCAGATCAAAAGCAGCTGAGAAAAAGTTGGCACACCAGTTTTCGCTTATGTTTCAACTCAAGGGCAGGTAACTGCGAAACCGATTGCCAGATTCGAGCCGAATTCGAACTCGTCTGAGATATTATGCTTGTCCTTGTTTTCTAAAAGTTTCAAAGAGGTCAGATGAAAAACAGCTGAGAAAAAGCGGGGACACCATTTTTCGCGCATATTTATACTCAAGGGCGGGTAACTCCAAAGTCGTTGGTCCTGCGAGGCCCAAATTCGAACTCGATGTAGACTGTTTGCCTCTCCTGGCTATCTGCAAGTTTGATAAAGATCAGATCAGAAATGGCTGAGAAAAGTTGGAGAAGTCGGTTTTCCACTGTAAGCATATGGTGAAGTTCACACTCAAGGAACCGGTTATCAGATTCGAATTAAAATAAAGGTCCCGCAATTATTAGAAAGCGTTTGCTTTTATTGATGGCCCCGCATGGTCGATGGCCCCGTAAAGTGTATATCCATAGTAAATCTTACTTTTTCTTTAAATATATATTTACAATACGCAGGCAGCAGCATAAGCAACAATAAAAAACAACACATTTGCTGCTCATAAGTTTATATTATGATGACTTGCCCATGCTGTGAAAACTCTTGTAAATCCCACTTAACAAAGAAATGTGAAAACCCTTGTAAATCCCACTTAACATAGAAATGTGAAAATCCTTGTAAATCGCACTTAACATAGAAAAAAATTAATTTTACCACTGTATTTTACCACTGTACGAAGGTAGGCTGAAACATTCTGAGCCTGACCAAGATCCAATGGTTTGTCCATGCTGAAATTCCGTTATTTCCCTTCCTGTCCAAACACTTCCTCCAGCAATGTCCTTGGATCCCAATGGTATAGAAGGTCTCATCTTGGTCCCTGAAAAACTCCTCCACAGCAGCTATCACCTCCTCGTCTGACCGATAATTCTGCCCAGCCAAGTGCTTTTTCATGTTTGGAAACAGGAAATAATCTGATGGAGCTAGATCAGGTGAATACGGAGGGTGATCGACAAGTGTGAAGCCACAGTCATGCACAGCAGCCATTGCGACAACCGATATATGAGCAGGCGCATTGTCCTGATGGAACAAGACCCCTTTTGTCAATTTTCCGGGTCGTTTAGCCTTAATTGCTTTACGCAATTGTTTTAGCAGATCTGCATAATACTCCCTATTAATTGTTCTGCCCTTTTGAAGGTAATCTATGAATATTATACCCTTGGCATCCCAGAACACTGATGTCATCACCTTTCCAGCAGAGGAGACGACCTTTGCCTTCTTTGGAGAGGGTGAGCCAGGGTGCTTCCATTGCAGGGATTCTCTTTTGGTCCCTGGCTCAAAGTGATGAACCCAACACTCATCCTGAGTGACAAAACGGTCAAGAAAACCATCTTGGTCTGCCTCAAAAATAGCCAAGTTGGCTTGTGACAGGTTCAGTCTGGTCAACTTTTGGTCAGGCGTCAAAAGCCGTGGCACCAATCTGGCGGAAACCTTCGACATTCCTAATTCACTGTGTAGAATGTTCTCTACTAGTTCACGGGAGATGCCAACAGTGTTAGCTAACTGATTCACAGTTAAACTCCTGTCATCCATCACGGCCCTGTGCACTTGGCTGATGGTTTCCTCAGTTGTTGCCGTTGTGGGTCGTCCACACCGGTCATGATCTTCAAGGCTGTCCTTGCCCATCTTAAAATTTGCTGCCCACCTTTTTACGGTTGCATACGAAGGAGCATCATCCCCTAATGTAGCTACCATATCGGCATGAATGTCTTTAGGAGCTAACCCCTTTTTATGGAGGTACTTGATGACACCACGATGCCAGATTTTGTCCATTTTCTCAAAAATGTGCTAGAATCAAATTTCAAAGTCTAGAATTTCTACGTTATTGCAGGTAAACTTGAACTCATTTGAGTCAAATCAAGTAATAAAGGTTTGGATTCAATGAATACAAAATTTCATGGCTGTTCGATGCCTGCTTCTTGGTCAGGCTCAGAACTTTTCAGCCTATCCTCGTATATATCATCTAGGGTCCCGATATGGAACACTGGTAGGGAGCGTAGACCTTGCTATATTAGTGGTCACATTTTTATCTAACTATGCCAGCAACTTCTAATCCAATATACTGTTGTTGTTTTATTTGCCCGAAAAATTTGAGTAGCTTTTGCATTTGAAAAAGCTACTGACATTTAAATGATATTGATTATGATTATGTCAATATGGCTGTGAATTCACTTTTATGCACATCACCTTAAATACGCCCCAGACATTTCTGTTCGAATGTATACATTACCTTGACTCAGCTCTCTTGAGGATAGATTTGTTCTATCATTAATATAAAATCAAAGGACTGACAGCACTGCTTTCATTGCCTCTGAATAGTCCTGAACGGAGACTTAGACTTAGGGGATAACTGTATTGAAAATTGTCATTTGGGGAGGTAAATCGGCGGTTTTACGGTCGGAAATTCTGTTTTACGGCGACGCGTCAGCGGAGCCGTAAAACGGAATTTGCGACCGTAAAACCGACAATTCTAATGCACTTAATCAGCTGTTTTGTCAACATTATACTATTTTGCTCAAAGCGGAAAGCGTTGTAAGCTGCGTCAAACCAAACGGCAACCAATGAAATGAAGAATGACGTCGGTTTCCGAATTTTTTGACGTTATCCAACCAGACGTCGCGTTACATACGCAAGTGCATTAGACTATTCGTTTAACCCTTGAATTTCAGAATTTTTAATGTACACCCAGATCAAACGACGCGTTTTACTGCGTCTGCTGTTTGACAATGTTTCATTCTATGAATCCAGTCCTTAGCCCCCGCCCATCGGGGCTTGAAGAAATAGATTGGGCTGCATGATGCTTCCCCGCAGAGCAGAAACCGACCGCACAAGAGTACTGGTAAACTGCTTAGATGTTCTAAGCCAGAAAAGTCGTGTGAGTCGGACCGTACATGCCTATAAAGCCTATTAGTTTCATTGGGCGGCAGGGCTTGAGAAGTCATTTCATCTCAATATTGGGTAAAGTTCCACAAAAGTGGGAGCAACGTCTCCAAAATGACCTATACAGTGTTGACGGATACGTTAAACCTCAAATCAAACAAATGAACCCAGTCCAGATTAATAACCCTAATATACACAGCACGGTTAACCTATTTAGTACCAGAAACCCCAAAACGGGTATTTGGCAAACAGTGTATGCCCAGATCAGACGCCGCAGAACGCAGCGTCTGATCAGGACCTACACTATTTGCAAACAGTTTAGCCATTTTCCTTATAAATTTTGAAGACAACACAACCTGACACCCCTAAATTTTGAGAAGGACTCCTGTTGTATATAAGGAGGAAGATTCCATTTGGTACAAAAAGGGTTAAGAACAGCTCTACTATAAATAACGATTAGCTGGATTTTGTACAAATGCTATATGCGCAGTCAGTGATAGTCACGTGGACATTATCAATAGGCCTCAGATTCATACAGTAGTATACAATAGGAAGGTGGCACTTATTCTTCCTTCGTGTTTTCTGCAGACAATGTCCTCTGGTCAGGGGCCATCTTTGGGAGAGTCCAAAAGTGGTCTTAACGACCACTTTTGAACAGTCCCAAAGGTGGTCTTAATATAGGAATTTTTGAGAGAGAGAGAGAGAGAGAAAGAGAGAGAGAGAGAGAGAGAGAGAGAGGGCCGATTGGCAAAAATTGACAGTTATTAGCATTTTGGTATTAAGTAGCAGGTCAAATATAATTTCCAAAAAAAAAATCGCCTCGTTGGTGGTACAGTGAATTTCCACTATTAAGACCACCTAAATTAAGACTTATTATGCTTTAATAAGCTTTTATTTGGAAGGTGGCACTTATTCTTCCTTCGTGTTTTCTACAGACAATGTCCTCTGGTCAGGGACCACCTTTGGGACTGTTCAAAAGTGGTCTTTAAGACCACTTTTGAACAGTCCCAAAGGTGGTCTTAATATAGGAATTTTACTGTATTTTAATACTTTATGAGGCATACAAATTTCATGTTCAGCTCGGAAGAGCAACAGAGGTCTGGATACATGACCAAGGGGGACGAAATGTCCTACATGAAAGAACTTCAAGAGACCCTATAATTAATAGCTTGTAAACCCCCATTTTATATACACAAGAGTGTACATTACTTCATTCTTGTTTCAAAATATTGGTTGTTGATGCTTGTAAGACCCTTCTAACGAGCACCCACAATCCATGTTTGATTAAAACAATAGGAAAATCGCAGAATTTTTCACCAGAAAAAGTCGAAATTTGAAACCATGAAAGAAATCATTTTCTTACATACCAGTGCCTTTGAGGTCAAAACATCCCTGTGTTTGCTCACTAGTGATCGAATCTGTTCCACATGGGCACACACATACGGGCCAGAAATCACCCATACGAGACAGCCGACACTCGACCTTTGACGACTATAGGATAATGCCGTTTTTTCTACATTAGCGACATTATCTGGTGAAACAGCAATCCAGAAGTTCAAACGTTTATAAATTCGTTATTTCTGAATAAAATCCTCAATGCTAGATGTTTTTTTTTTCAATAAATCAAAAGGAACACACACACCAAATTTTCTCGACATTAATATTATTATTATTTTTTTTTTTGGTTAAGCCTCTTTTTCTCCAGTTTCCCTGAAGAAAAAGGCTGCAATTAAATCGTCCTATATAGGCTTTCTCTCTGTCTGTCTGTCTGTCTGTCTGTCTGTCTGTCTGTGCGAGAGAGAGAGAGAGAGAGAGAGAGAGAGAGAGAGAGAGAGAATCCTAACCCTCGGTTCCAGAGGCCACGCGGGAGACTAGATTTTATTCCAGCCCCCGAGTTCAGCGGTCACGTGAAAAACTCGGCAAAGTCTCGTTTCCCATGTGACCGCTGGACCCTCGGGTTGGGAATTCTGTAGGGTCCAGCGGTCACGTGGGAAACTAGACTTCGCCGAGTTTCCCGCGTGACCCGAGGTTTTGGATTTCTCTGTCCCAAGTGAACAAAAATGCTCGATTCTATTTATCTTGCATGCGTTATCCTACAACCCACCGCAACTGTGACAACTGTTGCTGACATCGACCAGTCTTGACTGTCCCCTGAACGGACCCTCGCAATAGGATTGCCATTTCTTACAATTTCTAGCCCCGCCCAATAGCCCGGCCCCATTAGCATGGCCAGGGAAAACTCGTAAGTACCATTAGCTGGGGCTGTGAACTCGCCGTGGCGTGGATCGTAACTGTTACCTACATTGGTTATGACCTGTAAGTAAAAAATACGGTAAATAGTCACACCACTCATTTTGCACTGAATTTCATTTAAACTTTATTTCTTTGTGTAACACATACACATTTTATACATACATGTTGATGGCAAAACTACTGCTTTGTATAACACATACATTTTATCCATACTTGTTGATGGCAACACTACTTCTTTGTATAACACATACAATTTATACATACATTCTGACGGCAAAAATACTTCTTTGTATAACCCATACATTTTATTCATTCATGTTGATGACAAAAGTACTTCTTTGAATAACCCATGCATTTCACTCATTTATGTTGATGGCAAAACTACTTCTTTGTATAACCCATGCATTTTACTCATTCATGTTGATGACAAAACTACTTCTTTGTATAACCCATACATTTTATTCATTCATGTCGATGGCAAAACTACTCTGTATAACACATACATTTTATTCATCCATGTTGATGGCAAATCTGCTTCTTTGTATAACACATACATTTATACATTTATGTGATGGCAGGACTACTTTGTAACACATGCATTTTATACATAAATGTTGATGGAAAAACTGTTTCTTTGTATAACGCATGCATTTTATACATCCATGTTAATGGCAAAACTATTTCTTTGTATAACGCATGCATTTTATACATTCATGTTGATGGGTAAACTACTTCTTTGTATAACACATACAATTTATACATATATGTTGTTAGCGACGGCTTCCGCCCATCGGGGCTTGAAGAAATAGATGGGCTGCATGATGCTTCCACGCAGAGCTGAAACCGACCCGCACACGAGTACCGGTAAACTGCTCAGAGGATCTAAGCCTGCCCAGGCAAAGCGTTGCGCGTCGGCCCGTCCATGCTTACAAACCCTATTGGTTTCATTGAGCGGAAACCGACCGCACAAGAGTACTGGTAAACTGCTTAGATGTTCTAAGCCAGAAAAGTCGTGTGAGTCGGACCGTACATGCATATAAAGCCTATTAGTTTCATTGGGCGACAGGGCTTGAGATGTCATTTCATCTCAATGTCAGGTAAAAGTCCCACAAAATTGGAAGCAACGTCTCTAAAATGACCTATATTGTGTTGACGGGGACGTTAAACCTCAAATCAAACAAACAAAAATATGTTGTTAGCGAAACTACTTCTTGCATAATACAAACATTTGATGGCAAAACTACATCTTTATATAAAACAAACATTCTATACATTCATGTGATGGCAAGACTACTTTGTATTACACATGCATTTTATACATACATGTTTATGGCAAAACTACTTTTTTTGTATAACACATAATAACACATACATTTTATAAATTCATGTTGATCGCAAAACTACTGTTTTGTATAAGACATACATTTTTTTAATTAATGTTGATGGCAAAACGGCTTCTTTTTATAAGACATGCAATTTATCCACACTTGTTGATGGCAACACTACTTTATACAATTGATGCATACATGTTGGCGGCAAAAGTACTGCTTTGTATAACCCATACATTTTATGCATTCATGATAATGGCAAAACTACTTCTTTGTATAACACATACATTTTATACATTCATGCTGATGGGTAAACTACTTCTTTGTTTAACACATAATTTTATACATACCTTTTGTTGGCGAAACTACTTCTTTGTATAACACATACATTTTATACATACATGATGATGGCAAAACACCTTCTTTGAATAACACCTTCAATTTATATATACCTTTGATTGCAAAACTATTTTTATGGTTGAACTACAAGTCTCCCTGTGAAAGGGAGACAAGTCTCCCTGTGAAAGGGAGACAATCTTGTGTTTTACTTCCAGCTTGTTTCCCTGTAAACTGAGCCCTTACGAAAATGGGTCTACTCGTACAGGAAAGGGTAAACTATTCCTCTTAAGGGTATTCTTTCCTTTATGAGGAGCGCCTTGTTTGTAAGGAAGACACAATCTTTTTAAAGCCCCCTCCCCCCCCCCCCCGCTCCCACCCACCCCACCTAAGTGAGTATCGGTACTCTAGTAGCCCGGCTCATTCGTACCGGTCTAAGGACAAGGAGAAATAAATTACAGCCAAAACGTCGAGTATCACTCGGCCACGATAACTCCCTTTCAAGACGGGTATCTTATGCTTTCGACAATTTTAATTTTTCAGCAGACGACATTTTGAAATATTTTCATGTTTTTCCCTGAGAAAAGGTTTCAACATTTCATGCAAACAGCACCCCTCACCCCCACCCCTCCCCACAAAAAAAAAACAACAAGAGGGCCATGATGGTCCAAAGAGTAACAAGTGGGCCCCAGGGAAGGACATTATTTACCCCACGGCTATAATGTTCATAATGTTGAGAGAGGTCTACAAAGGTGAAGCTTCATACCAAATATCAATAGAGGCTATTATTTGAACAATCTTGGCAAAGGTCCACTAGATGAAGCTACACACCAAATATCAAAGACCTGGGCCTTGCAGTTTCAGAGAAGAAGGTTTTTTTTAAGATATTCCCTATATAAAGTAGAAGTAAAACAAAGATCAGGAATTGATACAATTAACTTACTCCATCCATAAAAGACACCAAAGGGAAAGAAATACAAACATTAAGCGACCAGACCATAATGGAAACCTAAACAAAGGAAGGCCATATGGACAGTTACTTTCCCACAAAATGGCCATATGGCCATCCAAAATTAAAAGACATAAGCCTATGTAAAACCAAACGGGGGCATTTTTGGCCTCAGTGCTATAATTTACACACTCTTGATAGAGTTCCACTAGATGAAGCTTCACACCAAATATCAAATACCTGTGCCTTGCTGTTTCAGAGAAGAAGATTTTCAAAGATTATCTCTATATAAGTCTATGTAAAACCAAAGGGCCCGTGGCGGGGTCATTTGTGGCCTGAGGGCTATAATTTGAACAATCTTGGTAGTGGTGCACTAGATGAAGCTCCATACCAAATGTCAAAGACATGGGCCTTGCAGTTTCAGCGAAGAAGATTTTTAAAGATTTCCCTATATAAGTCTAAGTAAAACCAAAGGGTCTCATGGCGGGGGCATTTTTGGCCCCAGGGCTATATTATGAACAATCCTAATAGAGGTCCACTAATTTCACACCAAATATCAAAGATCTAGGCCTAGTGGTTTCACAGAAGAAGATTTTTTAAAGATTTTCCCTATATAAGTCCATGTAAAACCATATACACTTACGACATGAGTTTCTGCTACTTTCATCTTTGAATTTCGCGAAAAACATGCATAGTTGTTATTATGTAAGATGATTCAATTAAAATCATCATAATGCGAGATAAAGTAGATCACGATGAGAATATCAAAGACCTAGGCCTAGTGGTTTCACAGAAGAAGATTTTAAAGTGGCGGAATTTACACGATATGAGCGTGTATAGGAAATGTGAATGCAATCCGTCAAAATTGTTCGGGAGAAGGCAGGTTTCAACTGCTGACGGATAGACGTTGCTCCAACCTGTTCATCGTTAAAAACTGTTGTGCATCTGCAAGCCAGTTGGCTTGCACTAGTGCACAAAATGCGTGCTATTTCTTCATTTCTGTCATTCTTAGCAATATGAAGACACTCATATGACACTGTTTGTTCGAAATATTTGGACATGTTTCGCATCGGCGCAATTTAAGTATTCTGTATTCTGTACCGAGATGCATCTGAAAGCAATCAGACTGTACAGCTGCACAGGTCGATATGATTCCTACCTGGTCGCAGGCGCCTTTCATGGTGTATGTACCCCGTATATGACAAACAAAATCTTCTTCATAACAATTAATACTTGACAGACGGCTTTGTTCTTTGTTTTATTTGTTGTACGTTTTACAAATAGACTGGCGGTTTAAGCAAACTGTGTATACCAATTACCGATTTTTGCGGCGTCTCATCTTGATCTGCATTGCCATATTTGGGACTCTTGACAAATGCCCTCAAACTACATAGCTTAATTAATCGCTCGGACAGCTGGCAAAAACTTTCCACTTACGTCATGAGTTTCTGCTACTTTCGTCTTTGAATTTCGCGAAAAACATGCATAGTTGTTATTATGTAAGATGCTTCAATTAAAATCATCAAAATGCGAGATAAGGTAGATCACGATGAGACAGCTCCGAATGAGAATGGCATACTCTGCATAGGCATCTGTATAAACACCATGTATTACATGCGGGTACTTTGTATTCATTCCGCTTCGTTATTATTGTTTGCGCCCACGGGCGTAAACAATCTCAAGGATGACGTTTGCTCCGGAAGCATTTAAGAAAAGGTCATAACTAGGTGAATGTTATTTTCTATTAGCATGTCATCCGTGTTATTGTCTACGCTTATAGGTGTAGACTACATAAGGTTTACATTTGCTCCAGAAGCAGTAAAGAAAAGGCCATTACTGACTGAATGCTATATTCTACGACTGATCAGCAGTGTTATTTGGTATAATGATTAAAACCCGGGATTGACCGGAACACTTCCGTAAGTTTATCACACCCTCTGATGATGTCGACTTCCCTCCTTTTTAGTTTGTTTTCACTAAAAGAAGGCAGATGCATCTGTTCTACTGATTTCTCGTTTCCTTAGTACGAGGGGTTATTATAGTAAAAGTTTTGTTTATATAGGAAACTGGAGCCACTTTTGGAATCTTTGGCTTCAGTATTCACTGGCACACTTATACAGAATACACACGAGCAGCTTTGTCATTTGACATGCCAATCCTATGGCTTCACAAATTAATGTGTGCTTAGCGTAGACGCAAGTTTTTTGTAAAAACTAATACTTGTATCCCAATATGCCAATTAGAATTGTAGAGGATAAGCTACTCGCCTCACAAACCAGGGGTCGTGGGATCGATTCCTGGCTTCATCAGACTTTCGGGCGAGTCTTTAAACTGAGGTTCCGTCTCCATATGACCTTGTTGTTGGTGGGGGCGTAAACTCAAACGCATCCGCCTATCGGGGCTTGAAGAAATAGATGGGCTGCTTCCACGCAGACCTAAAACTGACCATACATGAGCCTGCCCAGGCAAAGTGGTGTTAGTCAAACCGTCCAATGCATATAAGTTTTTTGGTTTCATTGGCCGACAGGGCTTGAGGTGTCATTTCATCTCAATGTCGGGTAATCTGAGTCCAACAAAATTTGAAGCAGCGTCTCCAAAATGACCTAAATAGCGTTGACGGGGACGTTAAACCTCAATTCAAACAAACAAATATCCTGGCAATACTTAATTCTGGACACCCATTTAGCCATTCATTCTTTTCTGCTGAAGGGGGTGGGCTTGAGGGAAACAAACTATTCTTCTATGTTTTAACGGAATCTTCCACCAAATAAGTTTGGAGTGGTCATTTCCAATTATAAGGGTGTCAGGCTTATTTGTTTTGGTGGCAAATTTTACAAAAAATAAATGTTCTTTTAGCAAACAGTGTAGACCCAGATCAGACGCCGTGTTTAGTGGCGTCTGATCTGGGTCTGCACAGTTTGCTAATTTCCCAGAAAAAGGGCCGCTAGGCATATATGGGTTAATTATTTTGCCATTCTTTCATGTGCGTCATTCTTTCCCGGATTTTTTCTATAAATTTCACATTGGTTATCTAATGAGCCCGATTCGTAATCGCCTAAGACCCGACCCTACCAACATGTACCACACACTGAAACAACGTCATATCAACGTCGTTATAATAATGTATAATCATATTTATCTGTCAAAAACTGAAATTAAAAATATTCTGCATGAACAAAAGGAAACGATAAGGACTGAATTCATTTCCGTAGTTGTTTTGCGGGATTACGCTATTAATAGATCATAGGCAATTTACAATTCTTGCCTATTTGATCGTAAAAGTATCTAACATTATGAAATCACAGATTTATGACACCTAATAAAAAAGTGACACGACATGTTAAGAAGTCCGTGTAACGAACACCCCTCACAACCCCAATTTATATAGAGAATACTGGAGTTTAAGGGGTATACATTATTTTTCTTATTTTTGCTCAAAGACATAGGTTGTGGGTATTCGTTAGAACCGCCTAAATGAGGCGGTTCTAACGATCACACACAACCTATGTTTGCAGTATTTATAAGAAAAATGTCACGAATTTTGCTCAGAAAAGTAGGCAAAAATGCCATATGTCACACGGGTGTGTTATCGTAATGAGGTCATATGCGCTATTTAAAGTCATATGCATATGACTCGCATGCGGTATTAACACATGCCGTCCTGTCAAAATAATCAAATCAGCAAATAAAAATAAAAAAGATCCTCATCGGGCATCCAACCCGATCTCCTATTAAAGTGGAAGCCCCGTGAAAAGCAAAGTGGGGCCGAAGTGTCTAGGTATATGGGGCCGACGTGTCTAGGGGCCGAGGTGTCCAGGGGCCGACCCGTCTAGGGTTTCAATTTTATGTGGGGCCGAGGTGGTTTTGGGGCCGAGGTGTCTAGGGGCCGAAGTGTCTAGGGGCCGAGGTGGTTTTGGGGCCGAAGTGTCCTGTTACCAATCATAGAGTTACTTCCCTTTGATTGCTGAAAATGCTGATTGACCTTGTCATCACAATAGCCCCTTCAGTTTTAATCGGATCTTTCTGAAACTTATATGTAAGGTGACTGGGGATAAAACCTCGAATGAGTTCGAAAACCGGCCAAGTCGGCCTATTTATCATAGAGTTACGTCCCTTTGATTGTTGAAAATGCAGATATTTGACCTTGTCATCACCGTATGTAAGGTGGCTGGGGATAAATACTTGGATGAGTTCGAAAACCGGCCAAGTCGGCCCATTTATCATAGAGTAATGTCCCTTTGATTGCTAAAAATGCCTATTTTTGACCTTGTCGTCACCGTAACCCCTTCTTTTTTGATCGGAACTTTCTGAAACGTATATGTAAGTTGACTGGGGATAAAACCTCAAATATGTTCGAAAACCGGCCAAGTCGATCCATTTATCACAGAGTTACATCCCTTTGATTGCTGAAAATGCAGATATTTGACATTGTCATCACTGAACCCCCTTCAGTTTTGATCCCCTTCAGTTTTGATCGGATCTTTCTGAAACTTATATGTAAGGTGGCTGGGGATAAAACCTATGATGAGTTGGAAAACCGGCCTAGTCTGCCTAGTTATCGTAGAGTTACGTCCCTTTGATTGCTGAAAAAGCCGATTTTGGACCTTGTCATCACTGTAGCCCCTTCAGTTTTGATCGGATCTTTCTGAAACTTATTTGTATGGTGGCTGAGGATAAAGCTCGGATGAGTTCTAAAACCGGCCAAGTCGGCCTATTTATTGTAGAGTTACGTCCCTTTGATTGCTGAAAATGCAGATATTTGACCCTGTCATCAACCCAGCCCCTTAAGTTTTGTTCGGATCTTTCCGAAACTTATATGTAAGGTGGTTGTGGATAAAAACTTGGATGAGTTCGAAAACCGGCCAAGTCAGCCCATTTATCATAGAGAAATATTGTCCCTTTGATTGTTAAAAATGCCCATTTTTGACCTTGTCATCACCGTAACCCCTTCATTTTTGATCGGAACTTTCTGAAACGTATATGTAAGTTGACTGGGGATAAAACCTCAAATATGTTCGAAAACCGGCCAAGTCGGCCCATTTATCATAGAGTTACATCCCTTTGATTGCTGAAAATGCAGATATTTGACCTTGTCATCACTGTAGCCCCTTCAGTTTTGATCAGATCTTTCTGAAACTTATATGTAAGGTGGCTGGGGATAAAAACTCAGACGAGTTTAAAAACCGGCTACAAGACCCATTTATCATAGAGTAACGCCCCTTTGATTGCTGAAAATGTCGATTTTTGACCTTGTCATCACTGTAGCCCCTTCAGTTTTGATCGGATCTTTCTGAAACTTATATGTAAGGTGGCTGGGGATAAAAACTCGGATGAAGTCGAAAACCGGCCAAGTCGGCCCATTTATTATAGAGTTACGTCCCTTTGATTGCTGAAAATACTGATTTTTGACCTTGTCATCACCCTAGCCCCTTCAGTTTTGATTGGATCTTTCTGAAACTTATATGTAAGGTAGCTGGGGATAAAAACTCGGATGATTTTGAATAAGGTTGCCCATTTATTAAAGAGTTAGCTCCCTTTGAATGCTGAGAATGCCTATTATTACCTTGTCAACACCGTAGCCCCTTCAGTTTTAATTGGATCTTTCTGAAACTTATATGTAAGGTGGCTCGGGATAAAACTAGGCTTGAGCTCGAAAACCGGCCAAGTCGGCCCATTTGTCATAGAGTAACATCCCTTTGATTGCTTAAAATGCTGATTTTGACCTTGTCATCACCGTTGCCCCTTCAGTTTTGATCGGATTTTTCTGAAATTGATATGTGATGTAGCTGAGGATAAAAACTTGGATGTGTTCGAAAACCGACCAAGTCGGCCCATTTATCATAGAGTTACATCCCTTTGATTGCTGAAAATGAAAATGCTGATTGTTGACCTTGTCATCACTGTAGGTCCTTTAGTTTTGATCTGATCTTCCTGAAACTTATATGTAAGGTGGCTTGGGATAAAACCTCGGATGAGTTTGTGTAAGGGCCAAGTCTGTCCATTTATCATAGAGTTACGTCCCTTTGATTGCTGAAAATGCCGATATTTGACCGGTCATCACCGTAAACCTTCAGTTTTGATCAGATCTTTCTTATCTATATGTAATGTGGCTGGGGATAAAAGCTTGGATGAGTTTGAAAACAGCCCAAGTCGGCCCATTTATTGAATGCTGAAAATTCCGATTTTTGACCTGGACATCACTATAGCCCCTTCAGTTTTGATCGGATCTTTCTGAAACTTATATGTATAGTGCCTGGGAATAAAAACTTGGATGAGTTCGAAAACCGGCCAAGTTGGCCAATTTATCATAGAATTACATCCCTTTGATTGCTGAAAATGCCGATTTTCAACCTTGTCATCTACGTAGCCTTCCGTTTTGATTGGAACTTCCTGAAACTTAAGTACAAGTAAGTTCAGGTTAAAAGCTTGGATGAGTTTGCAAAATAGCGATGTGGGGCGATATCTGACAGAGTAATGTCAGCTCTTTTGCTGAAAATGCCTATTTTTGACCTTGTCATGACCGTAGCCCCTTCAGTTTTGATTGGATCTTCTTGAAACTTACAAACGAAGTAAGTAAGGGATAAAAGCTTGGATGATTTAAAAAACTGATGAGGTTGGCTCATCTATTATAGAGTTACATCCCCTTTACTGCTGGAAATGCCTATTTTGATATTTTAATCACCATAGCCCCTTCAGTTTTCATCGGATCTTTTTGTAACTTACCTGTTAGTAAGTAAGGGATAAAACCTTGGCTGAGTTAAAAAATTGTGAGGTCGGCCTATATTTCGGAGAGTTATGTCCCCCTTGATTATAGCTGATTATAGAAAATGCCTATTTTTGACCTTGTCATCACCATAGCCCCTTCAGTTTTGATCAGATCTTCCTGAAACATACGTACAAAGAAGTTGGGGCTAAAAGCTTGGATAAGTTTGAAAATTAGGGATGTAGGTCGATTACCCATGGAGTTATGTCCCCTATTTTGTTGAATATGCTTAGTTTTGACCTTGTCTTCACCTTAGCCCCTTCAGTTTTGATTGGATCTTCTTGAAACTTACACACAAGTAAGTCAGTGATAAAAGCTCGGATGAGCTAAAAAACTGTCGAGGTTGGCTTATTTGAGGTAGAACTGTGTCCCTTTTACTGCTTTAAATGCCTATTTTTGAACTTGTCATCACCAAAGCCCCCGTCAGTTTTCATCGGATCATCTTGAATCTTACATGTGAGTAAGTAACGGATAAAACCTCGGCTGAGTTAAAAAAATTGGTGAGGACAGCCTGTTTTTCAGGGAGTTATGTCCCCTCGATTACAGAAAATGCCTGCTGTTTTACCTTGTCATCACTATAGCTCCTTCAATTTTTTAGATCTTCTTGAAACTTACATGTTAGTAAGTTAGGGATAAAATGGATGAGTTTGTGAACTGATGAGGCCAACCTATTTATCATAGAGTTACACCCCTTGGATTGCAGACAATGCCTCTTTTTGGCTGTAACTCCTTCAGTTTTCATGGATCTTCTTGAAATTTATATGTTTGTAAGTTAGGGATAAAAGCTCAGACAAGTTTGAAAACTAGCAATGCCAGTCAATTAATCATGGAGTTATGTCCCCTGCTTGGCTGAAAATGCTTATTTTAGACCTTGTCATCACTGCCGTCCCTTCAGTTTTGATCGGATCTTCATGAAACTTACCGGCCCCCGCCCATAGGGGCTTGAAGAAATATATGGGGTGCATGATGCTTCCACACAGAGCTGAATCCAGCCCGCACACTAGTACTTGTAAACCGCTTAGAGGATCTAAGCCTGTCCAGGAACCGCAGTGCAAGGCGGACCGTCCATGCTAATAAACCCTATTGGTTTCATTGGGTGACAGGGCTTGAGATGTCATTTCATCTCAATGTCGGGTAAAAGTCCCACAAAATTGGAAGCAATGTCTCCAGAATTACCTTTACAGTGTTGACGGGGACGTTAAACCTCAAATCAAACAAACAAACAAATCCTGAAACTTCCAAACAAGTAAGTCAGGCGGAAAAGCTCAGAGGAGTTTGAAAACTGGTAAGGCCTATTTAACATAGAGTTACATCCCTTTGATTGCAGCAAATAATTGCTCATTTTGACCTTGTCATCACCATAGCCCCTTCAATTTATATTGGATCATCTTGAAAGTTACATATAAACAAGTCAGGGATAAAAGCTTGAATGAGTTTGAAAACCGGCATGGTCAGCCTATTTATCATGGAGTTACATTCTACTTGATTGCAGAAAATGCTTAACTTGTCATCACCTTGTCCTCGCATAAATCCTTCAGTAAAGGTTGACACTTCCTGAAACTTTGAATCTGTTAGCTCAGGTGAGCGATATAGGACCAGCTTGGTCCTCTTGTTTAAGTTTTCATTAAAAAATATATTTTTGGCTCCTGTGACCTTGATATGCAACGGACCGGAACCACTTGAACAACTTTGAAAGGGGACCACCTAAGGATCATTCCTGTAAAGTTTGGTCAAAATCCGATCAGTGGTTTAGGAGGAGATGTCGTTTGAAGAGAAAGTATACGGACGCACGCACGGACGCACGCACGCACGGACGACGGACGACGGACAAAAAGTGATCACAAACGCTCACCTTGTCACTACGTGACAGGTGAGCTAACAAAACAAACAAACATGATCTTACAGTTTATGCAATATCAGGGAAAATTAGAAGAAAAAAATCAACACTTTGCCGTCTGCTGAATTAGCCTAGAGAGTGGTAAAGTATAACCGGGAACGACTTTCATTACTTCATTTTTGCTTGAGCACCTCTCTTAAGATTTTGTTTAAAGATTAAAGCCTTACTGGTCGAATGTTACTAATCGACCCACGAACACAATAGTTTTGTAAGTTCGAAAAAATGACTCAGTTCAAAGCGCGAAACACTGAGTGTAGATCCGTATAGACAGCGCAGGGCCTAGTCTACACTGTTTGCTTAAAGTACAGGGATTTAAAGGCATTTGTTTGTTTGATTGTGTTGGAGTTTATCGGCCCAGTCAACACTATTTTAGGTCATGTTTGAGCGGGTCAGTTTACATATCCACACTTTTCCCAGGCATGTGCTTATACGTAAGCGGTTAACCACATTCTTTTGCCAGAAGCTGACAACTGCCCTTCTTGAAGGAATGATCAATCTCCACGAAAGAATGTTTCCGACCCCGACAGGTATCGAACCCGCGTCCTCTTGATCATCAGTCAGACGCGCATCCAACTGAGCTACCGAGGCCAGCGAATTTAAAGGTATAAGTCCATGTTCAGGCCTACACAGAGACTATCGACTCACCAGTGCTGTCAGTGCTTTGATCTTTAGGAGATAACTTTTAAAGGTGTTACTTGCCCTGAAAGTGTTTTTTCTTTTTCAATCTCCAGCTTTTACCTTATCAAATGCAATCTGTTGGCGAGTACCCAGTGTTGTTATGTCACTGGTCAGTGTAGCAGAGAATGCAACAGGATTCTGGTGCCACGGGCAGCCACACGTCACTAAAACAGAGTAACATTATGATTATGTCACTAGTCAGTGTAGCAGAGAACGCAACGGGATTCCGGTGCCACGGGCAGCCACATGTCACTGAAACAGAGTAACATTATGATTATGTCATTGGTCAGTGTAGCAGGGAATGCAACGGGATTCTGGTGCCACGGGCAGTCACACGTCACTGAAACAGAGTAACATTATGATTATGTCACTGGTCAGTGTAGCAGAGAACGCAACGGGATTCCGGTGCCACGGGCAGCCACACGTCACTGAAACAGAGTAACATTATGATTATGTCATTGGTCAGTGTAGCAGGGAATGCAACGGGATTTCGGTGCCACGGGCACCCACACGTCACTGAAACAGAGTAACATTATGATTATGTCACTAGTCAGTAAAGCAGAGAACGCAACGGGATTCCGGTGTCACGGGCAGCCACACGTCACTGGAACAGAGTAACATCATGATTATGTCATTGGTCAGTGTAGCAGAGAACGCAACAGGATTCTGGTGCCACGGGCAGCCACACGTCACTGAAACAGAGTAACATTATGATTCTGTCACTGGTCAGTTTAGCAGAGAACGCAACGGTATTCCGGTGCCACGGGCACCCACACGTCACTGAAACAGAGTAACGTTGTGATTATGTCACTGGTAAGTGTAGCAGAGAACGCAACGGGATTCTGGTGCCACGGACAGCCACACGTCACTGAAACAGAGTAACATTGTGATTATGTCACTTGTCAGTGAAGCAGAGAACATAACGGGATTCTAGTGCCACGGGCAGCCACACGTCACTGAAACAGAGTAGCATTATGATTATGTCCCTGGTAAGTGTAGCTGAGAATGCAACGGGATTCCGGTGCTACGGGCAGCCACACGTCACTGAAACAAAGTAACATCATGATTATGTCACTGGCCAGTGTAGCAGGGAATGAAGCGGGATTCCGGTGCCACGGGCAGCCACACGTCACTGAAACAAAGTAACATCATGATTATGTCACTGGTCAGTGTTGCAGAGAATGCAACGGGATTCTGGTGCCACGGGCAGCCACACGTCACAGAAACAGAGTAACATCATGATGGTGTCACTGGTCAGTGAAGCAGAGAAATGCAACGGGATTCCGGTGCCACGGGCAGCCACACGTCACTGAAACAGAGTAACATCATGATGCCATTGGTCAGTGTAGCAGAGAACAAAACGGGATTCTGGTGCCACGGGTAGCCACACCTCACTGAAACAGAGTAACATTATGATTATGTCACTGGTCAGTGTAGCAGAGAATGCAACGGGATTCTGTTGCCACACGTCACTGAAACAGAGCAACATTATGATTATGTCACTGGTCAGTGTTACATAGAACGCGGCGGGATTCCGGTGCGAAGGGCAGTCACACGTCACTGAAACAGACTGTAACATTACGATTATACACTACAACAGTAATTATAGTTTTCTGTTGATGTTTTCGTGATATTTAATATATAGGCTGTGGGTGCTCGTTAGAACCGATGATTGAGGCGGTAATAACGAGTACTTACAAACTATGTATAGAGGAGAAATAAGAAAAAAATAATGTACAGTTAAATTCCTATATTCAGACCACTTTGGGACTGTTCGAAAGTGGTCTTTAAGACCACTTTCGACCAGTCCCAAAGGTGGTCTCTTATCAGGAGATACAGGGTGTAGAAAAGACAAAGAAAGAATATCTGAAACCTTCTTAGTAAGCTCTAAACAGCAGAATTAGTCTTAATTTTAGGTGGTCTTAATAGCGGAATTATAGTGTATACCCATATAGGCACCAGTTTTCTCTATAAAGCGGGGTTCAGAGAGATATTCATTACACGGACTTATTAGCGTGAAAATTTCTCGAGACAGGAACCAGTTTTTGTTTGTTTTGTTTGACATGATGTTTAACGTCCCCGTCAACACTATATAGGTCATTTTGGAGACGTTGCTTGCAATTTTGTGGGACTTTCACCCGACATTGAGATGAAGTGACATCTCAAGCCCTGTCACCCAATGAAACCAATAGGGTTTATAAGCATGGACGATCCGACTCGCACCGCTTTGCCTGGGCAGGCTTAGATCCTCTAAGCGGTTTACCAGTACTCGTGTGCGGCCGGACTCAGCTCTGCGTGGAAGCATCATGCAGCCGATTTATTTCTTCAAGCCCCAATGGGCGGGGGCTAAGATAGGCGCCAGTAAGGTTCAAATCAATAGCTGCAGCTGAGGATGCCGCTTACCTAGTAACAATGCTCCTTTGATTTCAGATGCAGCACGGAACCAGCATACTGGGTCCGTTTCTGCAGCTAATGATTCGAACTATACTAGTTCCTTGTGATATCATCCCCAAAACACGCCTATATCATTTTAACCCCTTAAAACTCACCTTTAAACAGTAAAACTGGGGATTGCATTTCTGCTCAAAACATAGATTGTGGGTGCCCGTTAGAACCGCCTCGCTCAGGCGTTTTTAACGAGTTCCCACAATATATGTTTTGAGCGGAAATATGAACAAATGTCAGAATTTTTTATCTGAAAATTATCATTATTATTTTTATTTTCTTTTGGTACTTTTGGTAAAATTATATATGAGCCAACGCATGGCAAAATCTTCAAGAAGTCTTGAGCGACCAGCGAAGACTCAGATCAGCCTGCGCATTCGCACAGTCTGATCAGAGTCTTCGCTGATCGCATGCACCTACTCTAGGCTAATATCTATGCAAAGAGGCATAAGCAAAAGGACTTGTCATAGTGGATGGGTGCGCAGGTTGATTTGAGTCTCTGCAGGTCGCACCGGTCTTACTGTAGGTTTTGTCATGCGCCGGGTCGTATTCAGTATACATGAATTTGAAAAGGCTTGTTTTCGTGATGGAGAATGTCTCAACACAATCAAACAATGAAATGTCAATGGCCCAAATACTGAGCGCTCGTTCATTACGATAACGCGTCCCTGTGACATATAGCACTCTTTGATTTCTCCGAAACGGTAATATTTCTGATGAAAATTTATGCTATTTGTCTTATTTTAACTCGAAACACAGGTTGTGGGTGCTCGTTAGAACCGCCTCATTGAGGTGGTTCTAACGAGTACACACAACCTATGTCTTGGAGCAGAAATAAGAAAAATAATGTTTACCCCTGTTAACCCCAGTTTTCTCTAAATAAAGTGGTGTTTAGAGGGGTGTTCATTACACGGACCTGTTTACATGATGTACCATGGCCGACTCGAATCTGAGTCCTTTTTGATTTAAATCCCTAACTCCAAATATCAACAGTTCTTGGATCATGTAGGAAAAATTTATGTCATTTTATGTAAACTCATTACTACGGAACCCGGGAAGGGACATGATTTTTTTTTATTTTATAAGTTGTGCGCACAAGATAATATCTTGTGCGGACAAGATATTATCTTGTGCGGACAACATTTTATCTTGTCCGCACAAGATATTATCTTGTGCGGACAACATAATATCTTGTCCGCACAACATAATATCTTGTCCGCACAAGATATTATCTTGTGCGGACAACATATTATCTTGTGCAGACAAGATATTATCTTGTCCGCACAAGATATTAAGTTGTGCGAACAAGATATTATCTTGTCCGCACAAGATAATATCTTGTCTGCACAACATAGATCTTGTGCGCACAAGATATTATTTTGTCCGCACAAGATATTATCTTGTCCGCACAAGATAATATCTTGTCCGCACAATATAATATCTTGTCCGCACAACATCCCAAGATCTATGTTGTGCAAACAAGATAATATGTTGTGCGAACAAGATAATATCTTGTGCGCACAAGATAATATCTTGTGCGCACAAGATATTATGTTGTGCGAACAAGATCATATCTTGTCTGCACAAGATAATATCTTGTCCGCACAAGATAATATGTTGTCCGAACAAGATAATATCTTGTCCGCTCAAGATATTATCTTGTTCGCACAACATAATAAAAATAAAAAATCATGTCCCTTCCCGGGTTCCGTACATTACCGAGTCTCCAATTTTCGTTTTTTTATGTTCTTTTGTTTTCAAGGGCAACCTTTTAGCTTTAGTTTTTTTTAGCTCACCTGACCGAAGGTCATGGTGAGCTTTTGTGACAGTAAGATGTCCGGCGTCGTCGTGCGTCGTGCGTCGTCCGTCGTCCGTCGTCCGTCGTGCGTCGTCCGTGCGTAAACTTTTTCTTGTGAACACACTAGAGGCCACAGTTTTGGTCCAATTATCATCAAACTTGCTCAGAATGATAATCATGACAATATCTCGGTCAAGTTCGAATTTGGGTCATGTCGGGTAAAAAAGTAGTTCAGTAGGTCAAATCATAGAAAAACCTTGTGAACACTCGAGAGGCCACAATTTTGGTCCAATCATCATCAAACTTGCTCAGAATGATCATTGTGACAATATTTTAGTGAAGTTTGAATATGGATCATGTCGGCTTAAAAAGTAGGTCAGCGGGTCAAATCATAGAAAAACCTTGTGAACACCCTAGAGGCCACAATTTTGGTCCAATCATAATCAAACTTGCTCAGAATGATCATCATGACAATATCTTGGTCAAGTTCGAATATGGGTCATGTCCGGTCAAAAAGTAGGTCAGTAGGTCAAATCATAGAAAAACCTTGTGAACACTCTGAAGGCCACTGTTTTGGTCCAATTATCATGAAACTTGCTCAGAATGACCATTGTGACAATATTTCAGTCCAGTTCGAATATGGGTCATATCGGGTTAAAAAGTAGGTCAGCGGGTCAAATCATATAAAAACCTTGTGAACACCCTAGGGGCCACAATTTTGGTCCAATCATAATCAAACTTGCTCAGAATGATCATCATGACAATATCTCGGTCAAGTTTGAATATGGGTCATGTCCGGTTGAAAAGTAGGTCAGTAGGTCAAATCATAGAAAAACCTTGTGAATACTCAGGAGGCCACAAGTTTGGTTAAATCATTAATCTTGCTCAGAATGGTCATTGTGACAATATCTTGGCTAAGTTTGAATAAAGGTCTTTTCGGGTCAAAAAGTAGGTCAGTAGGTCAAATTAAAGAAAAAACTTGTGAACACTCTAGTTTTACATAGACTTATATAGGGAAAATCTTTAAAAATCCTTTTCTCTGAAACCACAAGGCCTAGGTCTTTTATATTTGGTATGAAGCTTCATCTAAAAGACCCCTAACAAGATTATTCAAATGATAGTGCTGAGGCCAAAAATGTCCCCGCCCCCGGGCCCTTTGGTTTTACATAGGCTTATATAGGGAAAATCTTTAAAAATCTTCTGCTCTGAAGCTGCAAGGCCCAGGACTTTGATATTTGGTATTAAGCTTTATCTAGTGGACCCCTACCAAGATTGTTCAAATTATAGTGCTGGGGCAAAAAATGCCCCCGTTCCGGGGCCCTTTGGTTTTACATGGCCTTATATAGGGAAAATCTTTAAAAATCTTCTTCTCTGAAACCGCAAGGTCCAGGACTTTGATATTTAGAATGAAGCTTCATCCATTGGACCTCTACCAAGATTGTTCAAATTATCGCCCTTGGGCCAAAAATGCCCCCGCTCAGGGGCCCTTTGTTTTTACATAGACTTATATAGGGAAAATCTTTAAAAATCCTTTTCTCTGAAACCACAAGGCCTAGGTCTTTTATATTTGGTATGAAGCTTCATCTAAAAGACCCCTAACAAGATTATTCAAATGATAGTGCTGAGGCCAAAAATGTCCCCACCCCCGGGCCCTTTGGTTTTACATAGGCTTATATAGGGAAAATCTTTAAAAATCTTCTGCTCTGAAACTGCAAGGCCCAGGACTTTGATATTTGGTATTAAGCTTTATCTAGTGGACCCCTACCAAGATTGTTCAAATTATAGTGCTGGGGCAAAAAAAGCCTCCACCTGGGGCCCTTTGGTTTTACATAGGCTTATATAGGGAAAATCTTTAAAAATCTTCTTCTCTGAAACCGCAAGGCCCAGGACTTTGATATTTTGTATGAAGCTTCATCTAGTGGACCCCTACCAAGATTGTTCAAATTATAGCCCTTGGGCCAAAAATCCCCCTGCTCAGGGGCCCTTTGGTTTTACATAGACTTATATAGGGAAAATCTTTAAAAATCTTCTTCTCTGAAACCGCAAGGTCCAGGACTTTGATATTTAGAATGAAGCTTCATCCAATGGACCTCTACCAAGATTGTTCAAACTATCGCCCTTGGGCCAAAAATGCCCCCGCTCAGGGGCCCTTTGTTTTTACATAGACTTATATAGGGAAAATCTTTAAAAATCCTTTTCTCTGAAACCACAAGGCCTAGGTCTTTTATATTTGGTATGAAGCTTCATCTAAAAGACCCCTAACAAGATTATTCAAATGATAGTGCTGAGGCCAAAAATGTCCCCGCCGCCGGGCCCTTTGGTTTTACATAGGCTTATATAGGGAAAATCTTTAAAAATCTTCTGCTCTGAAACTGCAAGGCCCAGGACTTTGATATTTGGAATTAAGCTTTATCTAGTGGACCCCTACCAAGATTGTTCAAATTATAGTGCTGGGGCAAAAAAAGCCTCCGACTGGGACCCTTTGGTTTTACATGGCCTTATATAGGGAAAATCTTTAAAAATCTTCTTCTCTGAAACCGCAAGGCCCAGGACTTTGATATTTTGTATGAAGCTTCATCTAGTGGACCCCTACCAAGATTGTTCAAATTATAGCCCTTGGGCCAAAAATGCCCCCGCTCAGGGGCCCTTTGGTTTTACATAGACTTATATAGGGAAAATCTTTAAAAATCTTCTTCTCTGAAACCACAAGGCCTAGGTCTTTTATATTTGGTATGAAGCTTCTTCTAAAGGACCCCTACCAAGATGATTCAAATTATAGTGCTGGGGCCAAAAGTGGCCCCGTCCCGGGGCCCTTTGGTTTTACATAGACTTATATAGGGATAATCTTTAAAAATCTTCTCTGAAACCACAAGGCCCAGGACTTTGAAATTTGGTATGAAGTTGCATCTAATGGACCTCTACCAAGATTGTTAAAATTATAGCCCTGGGGCCAAAAATGCCCCACTCTGGGGCCCTATGGTTTTACATAGACTTACATGGGGAAAATCTTCAAAATCTTCTTCTCTGAAACCACAAGGCCTGGGTCTTTGATATTTGGTATGAAGCTGCATCTAGTGGACCTCTATCAAAATTATTCAAATTATAGCCCTGGTACCAAAAATGTCCCCGCTCCGGGGCCCTTTGGTTTTGCATAGACTTATATAGGGAAATCTTTAAAATCTTCTCTGAAACTGCAAGGCCAAGGTCTTTGATATTTAGTATGGAGCTTTATCTAGTGGACCTCTACCAAGATTGTTCAAATTATAGCCCTGGGGCCACAAATGCCCCCACCCCGGGCCGGGGCCCTTTGTTTTTACATAGATTTATATAGCCCTGGGGCCATTTGGTTTTGCATAGGCTTATGTAGGGAATATCTTTAAAAAAAATCTTCTTCTCTGAAACTGCAAGGCCCAGGTCTTTGAAATTTGATGTGTAGCTTTATCTAGTGGACCTTTGCCAAGATTGTTCTAATTATAGCCTTTGTTGATGTTTGGTATGAAGCTTCACCTTTAAGACCTCCCTCAACATTATGCACATTAAAACCCTGGGGCCAATAATGGCCCTCTCTGGGGCCCACTTGTTACACTATGGATCAGGTGAGCGATCCAGGGCCATCATGGCCCTCTTGTTTTATTTTACCTCACTGCAGCTGGTGTTAAGTGCCGTTTGGTGGCTGTAATAAGTCCCGTGCTCAATCATAATGTATATTATATTTTCTTTTACTTTGGGATCATTGTGCCCATTCTGGTTACATTGAAAATCGAATATCGCATAAGGTGATAGGTGCTAGGGGATGTATACAGCCTTGCAAACTACATTGCTGGGAATGAAGAGACTCGATAAAACCGAGCTTCCGATTTTGTTCTTTTACGTTTTCTTTGTTTCCAAAGGCAACCTTTAGCTTTTCATTAGAATCGCCTCGATGTTTTAACTTTATTGACATCGGTAGGCTATGACCCCTGTTCATTGGGGCTTGCAGAAATAGTCTGGGCTGCATGCTGCTTCAACGCAGAGCTGAAACTGACCATACATGGGCTCTGGCAAGCCGCTTAGAAGGGCTAAGCATGCCAAGGCAAACGTCCAATGCATATAAGCACTTTGGTTTCTTTTGGCGGCAAGACATGACATGTCATTTCATCTCAGTGTCGAGTAAAAGTCTCACAAAATTGGAAGCGATGTCTCCAAAATGACCTAAATAATGTTGACGTGGACGTTAAACCTCAACAAAACA